>JAVTVY010012954.1:0-56940 GCA_036873755.1 Hanleya hanleyi
GGAAGACGAACGCCACTGGTGATGCGATGACGGAGAGCCCGCCTATACCCACAGTTGGGAAGAACCTGGATTTCCGGCCGGACCCCACCGTTACGGTTTCGAGTCATACGTCATACATCGAACATTTTCTGGACGAGCCCATAATTGTTCGTAGTGATCTCTACCCGAAGATCATCCAGAGAGTGACATCTCTCGGCGCCATTGGTCCATGACACGGCACTGTTTCCACCGTCATCGCCCTATTCAAGATATCTACAATTTCCCACTGACCAACCTCACTCGTCTACGCAGCTACGTGGAAACCATCTTCAATGACCAACCTACGGCCTTCACATTAAATGTAGCATTTGGGTACATCTTATGCCATAAAATGACGGGTGAATTGCGCTATTTCTATTCCAGTGCCTTCAACCCAGTGTACGACCAACCGTTTACCATCATTAACCGGAGGTCACTAGAGATGATGCTGGACCAAGTGGAACAATTGGATGTCTTGGGATGGGCCCAACAACAACGACCCAACACCAAGTGAACAGTGAAGAGGGTGACCAATGTTACGTTTTTCCTTACCAAGCTGATCCACCACCGCCATCGGTTGAATGCGTCACTCGTGCACTGATGAATACCATAACATGCCGTACATACTCTCTATGTCTACATGCTGATCATTGACTTGAGCTCAGTAAACACTTGTACCTAACGTGACGGTGCGTTAAAACATGGTGTTTGATATTTCAATTTGTTTTGCTGTGAACATACTAAGCATACCCAGGGCGGCTCCCCCAGCCTGGGTATGATGTAACATTGGGGATAATAAACTGTATGAACATTGCTGAACTTGTTGTTATTCACATCACCCCATTGACTTGATAGGCAGGTCCCAATAAGCCCGGGGACCGATATTAGCCCTTTTGGCTAGAGGTGATAGGGGTTTTTCCCTATTTTAGGGGTAAAGTCCGTATTCCGCTATTTTTCTGGAGAAAGTTTTACATGCATCCACCCATGACTGGATGCCCCTTCACATAGGCTACACATGGATACCTCATACGACTCCATCGGCCCATTAGGGACTCCCCCTAGCTCCAAAACGTCTATTTCCATACCCTTGGGCCACCGCGCATGCGCAGAATGCCGATATTTCAACCCCACACCCAGTCCATCAGATGCCCCTTCACGAATGCTTCACTTTGATACCTCATATGACCCCATCGGACCATTAGGGGCTTCCCTAGCTCCAAAACGTCTATTTGCATACCCTTGGGCCACCGCGCATGCGCAGAATGCCGCTATTTCAACCCCACACCCAGCCCATCAGATGCCCCTTCACGAATGCTTCACTTTGATACCTCACTCGACCCCATCGGACCATTTTATCTAGGGACTACTTTTTCTCCGCGGAAGCTTTTTCCCGCGACCGCATCACCGCCAGGACCGCATCACCGCGTAGGAATACATTCCCTGCAACAATTGGAACTCTCCTGTGTTGGAGGTAGCTTTTTGGTCATTCTGCCGGAACTATAGTGCACTTGACCTCTCCGCCTCGTTTCCGCCCCAAATGACCTCTACATACCATGTATACGGGAAATGCATCTCATCTACTCTCTCCTACTTCCCAGTTAGACTAATAGGACGAGGAAGCTGCGTAGCATAATGGGTCAAGGTGTTACGTTGAAGTAATCCATAAAAAGAAGGTAAAATTGGGTAAAACGTAGCTGCTATGTTGACTCAGTATGGTGAGCTGGCTTATACCCTCAATAATAATAATAATGTGAACGGCGTTTCATTTTGGGCACATCAGTTCTCGTCAGATCATCGAAGTTGAGTAACGTTGAGCCTGGTCAATACTTGGATGGATGACTGGATTCTATACTGGCTGGGCTGGTCAGTGCCTCGAATAATAGGAACTGAGGGCTCTCTCGTATTCTGGCACATGTATGCACCTTCGTGATATGACTGAAAAATTTACAAAAACTCCTACTTACTCATTCAATGAATGATTTATGGTGAGCCTCCTTTATACTCTCAATAATCATCCTAGTTTAACCTTTTGGCGGATGGGTTTTTTCTTCTTTTTCGAACGAGTGACTGGAGATTTGACACTTTCGACTGAAAATTTCTCATCATGCTTTTCAGTGTGTTGCTTATTTATCCATGCCCATCGTTGTTTATTACGTATGAGTTCGTGCGTGATATTGATACATATAGCAACACTTTTCCAGCTTTTGGGAAAATAATGTGTGTGATATCTTGCCGTATCATTGGCCAGGTTAACATTGATTTTCGGAATCCCTTGTCATCATTTTCGCTCGAGTGCATACCTTCGTTATTTTGCCTAGATAGAGCAGTGGGGAAGGGAGCACTGTTAATCATTTCTTTCTAAATGTTCCACTAAACGAGAGAATATGTTTCTCCTCTATCACATCGATCAACAATATCCGTAAACTTATTTGTAAATCGTTTTGTTTTTAAGAGAATGAGACATTGCGCATTCAAACTGATTGTTTTGTTTTATTTATTTTTGCTGAATAAGTTTTATGTTATATATATCGCATTGACATTCCTGTGATTGATTCCTTTGGTAAACAGTTTTATTTCTATCATCAAATCATGAGTGATGATTGCTTTTCATCTAACGTAACTTCATAGGATTTCTTCGGGATTAGAATTCACGAGCTGTGACACTTCACTCAATAAACGACTCACGAAGTAACTTTTCATGCAACGTGTCGATCCTGTGAGAATAAAGTTAAATGGAGATGTTCATCTCGCAGCCATGTATGTCTCGGCCTCACCTAACATCACGAATCATGAACTAACGGTATACAGTATTGCTGATTCCCAGATGAAAGTTCTGCGGATACATTCGAGCAAACACGATGCGAAAATTCCTCCAATACCAATTGTCTGCCTTTGGATTATGGACCTTCAGAAACTCTTAATAGACGACGCTGCATTTATTTGTTTACTTCACCATCATAGGACACCGTTTGACACTTTTGATAGGAAGTTCAAGTTATATTGATTTCTTCTGAACGAGTTTATCGGAAAACCGTATGGGCACCCTGCAGAGTTTACACGAGCTAATTAAATAGTAACGATAGTGGATATAGAAAACGATATGGTGGAAGCCTAGTAATTATTTCAAATATAAGTTACGCAACAATTTGTATAACAGCATCAGGGTTTTTTTTCTTACTAGGTGGCATACATGTACCTCGTGTGTGCGCTTGAACGACTTTGGGGAGAGTGGTTATTGATTCATCATTACCGAATTAGCAAATGGTTTTATTGGTGTTCTTTAAAAAAAAAGAATATAAAATTCGAATAACAATTCTAATATGCAAAAATATCGTCTTGTTTTGTTTAATACCTTCGTGTAATTCATATATTTTTATTAGATCTGATAGCAAGTCTCTGGTTACCAGTTCACAAAATCATTGAGGTAACATTGAGAATATCTCTCTGTCTCATATGGTCACCCGCCAAACAGCATGGCAAGGTCGCAAGGATTTCATCTTGTCACATCCATATGGATTAACGGTATAGCCTGTAGTTGTTGGACATAATTTCCAGGTTCCAGCCTCTCCCTGTTTCTCATACCATCCAGGCCCGTAGCCCGGGTTTTTTTGGGGGGGATTCGGGAAAACTCTCCTTTCGGAAACATTATATATTTTTCTCATATAAATGCCCTTTTCAAACTGAAGCGAACCCCCCATTTGCCCCTTTTCCCATACAGCAAACCCCCTGATGTGCCCTTTTGGAGTGAAGGCGAACCACCCCTCAGTAAATCCTGGCTACGGCCCTGCCATCCCCTTATGGATATGGATACACCATTTGTCCGTATACTTACTTGCACTGACTTCTGTATCTTCTCTTGTACCATATAAGTTAATTTAGGATAATTATTTTAGGTGCTAATATTATTAATGAAACTATTTGCATTATGAACCTTCAAAAATTCTTAACGGACGACGGCTGCCCAATGAATGACGGATCTGACACATTTATTTTAGTATTATTTGCATTATTATTATTGTGTTTTTATTATTTGTATTTCATGCAAATTGGGAATTACAAGCGTCTGGTCCGTCATTCATAAGTCAGCCGTCGTCCATTAGAGAATATCCGCGTCCATAATCCAAAGACCTATTCCATATTCCATATAACAGTATTAGCACCAAATTCAAAAGACAATCATAGTATACTTAAACAGAGGCTAGTTTCCTGCAAGAGAGAAGCGGTCAAAAGCGTGACTGAGGTACATCATTTTTAGATGACGACTCTATAACGAATATTATGGATTAAGAATACTGATCAGCGATACGGATTTGATATTTTGGAACATCATGATGTCTTGCCGGCATCATTGAAAACTGTTGACCGCTTCTCTCTTGCAGGAAACAAGCCTATGTTTATGTATACTTTTGTCTTTTTGAATTTGGTGCCAATACTGTTATATGGAAATGGAATAGGTCTTTGGATTATGGACGCGGATATTCTCTAATGGACGACGGCTGGATTATGAATGACGGACTAGACGCTTGTAATTCAATGATGCCGGCAAGACATCATGATGTTCCAAAAATATCAAATCCGTATCGCTGATCAGTATTCTTAATCCATAATATTCGCTGTAAAGTCGTCATCTAAAGAATGATGTATCTCAGTCACGCTTTGATTGTAACTGTTCATATGAGTACCATGAGGATCTTGAAGTACATGGGTTCATACGGCCCCTAACCCCGGGTTAAGCGGGTAGCCGGGTAATTACTGCTGTCTATCATACGAAATAGATCATTCGATTATTGACCCGGAGATTCTTTTATGGACGTCGAATGAATATTGAATGTCATATGCTTGAGGCTCCTCGATGGTAATTTCCTAAAATCAGATTTTGTTCAAAGTACCATATGAAGCCGAATCCATGTACTTCTTATCGAAATGAAATAGAATGAGGATCATTTTTGTTTCAATGGTAGCAGCTTAAGAGATAAATGAAGTATTTCCATTCGTCGAAGACGGGTGGGGTGTTTGGGATACAAATCATCACAGGGATCATTTTTGGTGATGTTTTTAGAAATAATCAGTCAGTATATTTGCCTGTGGGGTAGTACGACTGCTTCGCATGACGTCGGCATATTTTTCCATCCCCCTTGCATTGAGCGTTCAATTTGAGGTAGCGGATGGAAAACATTTAAGAGTTTTTAATATTTCATCTGAAAGTCATTTATTAAGACAGTTGTTTTGCTAAAAGTCAAAACGAATGTGATTTGGGAGATACCAGAATTGCAATTTTCAACTCCATCGGCACCCTGCCTCGTACAACCGTTAAATCCGACATGCCCACGTTTTGGTCAGTCCTGATCCATTCTAATACCACTGTAGTCCATCATCCCAAGTCCACTTTGAGCATCGAAGCTCAACCCATGGTATAGAAAAATTTCATATAGTGATTTTCTATTAGACTATGCATACATAGACGCATCCTTCTAGGATGGGTGGCAAGTCTGGAACATGGGTGGGTAATGTGCTGGAGGCGATTATAGCGGATTAGGGAACTTGTCAAAAAAAAAACGAAAATTAGGGGGTACGGGTAACATATGACAATCAAAATATTTTTTCCATCGGTTAGTAGCGCATATACGTACCTTTATAGTGATACCTTACATGTAACATAAAAAGCAACAGAAGTGAAAATACGTTGTCATATGTTACCCAAACCCTCTAATTTTCGTGGTTTTTGACAAGTTCCCTGATTTGCTATAAGTGCCTCTAGCACATTACCCTACCTATGTTTCTGATTGGCCACCCACCATGAAAGGATGCGTCTATGTATGGTCAAACAGAAAATCACTATGAAAATTTTCTGTACCGTGGGTTGAGGTTCATCCTAAAATAGGTCCTTTTTCTGTTTGGAATGACGGATTACTAAGAAAAAAAACACAAAATTTTGTTTGATCAAAACGCAATAACTTTAGTCTCATTTTGAGGTGTCATGGCACTATTATGAGCAGATTCTTGGAAAATTTTCAATAATCATCGTTTCACTGCTCCATAATTATCACATGGAAATGATCGTGATCTAATATCTTACCATGCATACGGATGGCGGAAATCGCATCTAACACTTGGAAGTGACTTATGTGACGTGTCAGGTGATTTTACGCGAAAAAGTGATGATCAAATATGATAGAGCTGACGTTTGAGATCAAAGTTTGTGTTCACTACGTGTTTGCTATAACGCAGAAGAGAATTTCGTTTATATTGCAGGCATTTTTGCTGATCCCTGAAGAGAGTAATGGCCCCAATAATTATAGCATGTCATTGAATGAGTCCGCCTCATGCTCAATAAATTTGGTTAATGTCCAGACGTCGTGGGGTTCAACTGCGGAAGGCAGCAGCCTTCAATCAAGGGTGAGTTCACCTATCATTATTTCCATCACAAGAAAAATGTTCCACGCAATGTTCTACCTTCATACCCTTTTAGGATGTTCAATAGCAGAGACTGATGGTATCTGTCGATGTGTGAAGTGAATCAGTTAATAGCGGTTTGCCCCCCACCGTGATGGACTATATTGATGGGATTGATTCTGTGATAACTGTGATATGTTTAACTGTAATATATTTTCATTCATGCTGGTTTTACCGACGCAAATTGAGTTTTACTTGCTACCCGCTAGCGGAGCCGGTGAAACGGATATTTGAGATGTTATTTTAAATGATATTTGAGATGTAATTTTTGTCCCCGTCGCGTAAATATGAGGAGACTGCTGTTCCTCTGTCCTTCATTCTGCTCGTCCTTCCGTCCCGAATGTTGTGCACGTAATATCTCAGTAACATAGAACCCTGATATTTGGTACACTGCTGTCTGATGAGACCTCTAGATTAAGTTCACTCAGGACTGATATTGACCTATTTTCAAGATCACGAAGGTCAAAATGTGAAAAGCAGTAGCAGTCCCTTGTAAACACAAAATTTAAGAGACAAATAGAGCTAGAGCAATAATCGTATTGGAACATCTAGTTCAAATTCACTCAGAACTGACCTTCACCTAATTTCAATGAAGGTTTTCAGGTCAGGTTCACTCCTGACTTTGGTACATTTTAAAATATCAAAATGTGAATAGTGTTCTTATTTGCCTGAGAGCTCAATTTTTCAGGCGCAACTTAACTAGAATTTTAAGTTTTGGCACAATGCTGACCTGTAAGAGACACACTCACTATGACCTATTTTCAAAGATCACAGAGTTCCAAATAGCAACAGCATTTTGAACTCAATATATCAATAACAATGACAGCTGAAGACGGATATATCTTGTCTTTTGAAGTTCACCACGGTATTGATCTTGACCTATTTCCAAAGGTTGCAGAAGTCTAAATGAGAATAGCTGTCATGCTGGTTTCTGTACACAATATTTAAGAGATAAAATTGACCTAGATGCAACATATCACCCTGAAGAATATTTCGAAAACTCTACCCTCTTGAACATTTATCGCAATTATTGATTGGAGCGATATGCAAGAGGTGGAAAAAATTTACGATGTCCGGCTACTAAAAAGCAACCATATGAGACTACAGGAAAGCATCGCTCAGCACCTAACATTCAGACCCGAGAATACGGTGGATTCACAGACGTAGTCTCAGTATCTCCGCCGCGCTTTTATTGCAACTGTTCATGTGGAGAATATGAAGTATCTACACGGCCCCTAGAACATGCTCAAGCGGAACTAGGTACGCTAGCTCGGGAGCTGTGATGACAGATCAACTCATTTAACTAATCTCATGTTAATGGATGAGCATCGTGGATGTCTGATGGAGTCAACTCCTTAACATTGGTAACCTGGTAAATGCAAGAATACCCAGAAAACCTAACCTGTAAGCCCGATGTCGTACGGCTTAAGTTCCCCACCAAAACGATAAATCTACATATATTTGTCACTATAGAGACATGTCGAGAGAATAGTGATGGTAACATGCCCCATCATACAAACTGCCCGTGAGGGGGACAAGCTTGTCTTTTTTTAAATATCGTTTTCTGCTTCAACTGGTAAACCTAAACAACAGTCACCGATACAGCTATTATCAAAACATTTCCATTAGTGGGGCGCTCTGTAGAAGGATTTACAAATTTCTCTCTGTAGTTCAGTGTAGTTAGGAAGCGTCTCTAATCGTTTCGCCCAGAAATTTCTTGATATCGGAGATTTTAAATGTGAGAGCGAATCGAGAATTTCTATCACAAAAAGCGAATGATTCGCGAAGTCGGTTTCCTTTCGCTTTTTTGATCGGTTTTAATTTGGGAGATATTTCTCGAAAGAAAAACGATATCTCGAGAATCCTTCGAGAATTGTTCTCGAGAGAGAAAAGCCGATTAACACCGATTAAAAGTGGTGCCGCTTCTGACCCCAGCTAGCCTGGTACCCTGCCTAGCAGCTTAGATTGCTGGATATACCCGTAGACCAGAGAACCATGCTACTCCTTGAAAAGTTGTTCTGGTTATATGTAAAACTAAATATCCGATGCACGTGCTCGGTCCCACTGATAGACACACGATACATAAATCCAAAAAGTGTATTCCCAATGTAGATGTCCATTATTATATATCGAACCTGTGCGAAAACGAAATATAACGCCGACGAGATTCCTAGTTTAATTTTAAATAGTCAAGACGGGAGATGGATCAATCGTTTGTGCGGTCAGATGATCAACCGGACAGATCGTCGTCGGACTACATTTATTAAGTGTAAAAAAAATAAAGTTGCTTATGAAAATGTGATATTCAATGCAATCTCTTTTAAAATTGCGATGACGCGACGAGTTAAAGCGGCAGCTACAACTCAATTTTATCTTGGGCACATACTATATAGCACCTTCACACATAGCGCGTAACAGTATGACTGACGTAATTGTATTCAGTCCCTCGCTTCTGCTCATTATATTCTCCAGGCTAGCGTGGATGACCTATACTTAGGGTAGACCAGTAAATGAAAATAGAATAAAATAGAACCCAAAGTGATTTGCTTTGGCAACCTCGTTCCGTTGAGCTATTTCAGAGTGAAGAGAAAGCAAATTACTCGTTTCTCGGATTCACAGATGGAATACAAAGACTGGTCTGGTATTCACTTCATTGGCCAGTAACAGGTTATTACAGTGTATCCAATTTTACTGATCAATCCATTCCCTTTTCTCGCCAGGCAATAACGAAAGGCTCCTTCCATCTGAAAAATATAGCATTGGCTGTGTCCAAGGTAACGTTAGTTTTTCAAAATGTGTCAAAGCTTTTTTCTTTATAACTTTTTCAGCAATCATTTAGAGAGATTGTCAAATGGATATCTTCCTGTTTTAAAGCACTTGATTTGTAAATTCAAGAATTTCGATAAAAGAAAACATTTTCGTGAAGAGAACTGGAATTCCTTGCATTATAATATATATTTTAACATGATTTGGCGTTTTTCGTTATTTGTGTGCCTATATAGCCTGTAACAGTTATTGCCGCATTTTTTACGACATACTTTACAAACTGCGAGCCTGGAAATCTATTTCAAGAATTAAAACTTTCATATCTACAGTACCACATAATCTGTGCTTTATGTTCCAGGGAGAGCTTATAGCAGTAATTGGATCGGTCGGCTCTGGCAAGGTTCGTACTGATGTCAATATAAGCAGAATATAACGTAGTAGATATGCATATTGATATCGGTTTCGGAGCTTAAACTTCTTATTGGTAGAAGTCAGTCACTCATATACATGCTGGAACGTGAGTAAACGTGAGATACGATACCGCTGAATAGTATATTCCAAGTACTAGTGAGATATCTTCCCCATATATTTCCACATAATAGTTAGAATAGTTAAATCTCTTCAGACCGATTAGTCAGTAGTGTGTTTGCTACAAATCCATGCATTATATAGAACTATATTTCATTTCTATTCACCAGTCTTCTCTGTTATTGGCCATACTTGGAGAGTTACCGGTAGATCGAGGGAATGTTTACATCAACGGTAAACTGGGATTCGCCCCACAGCTGCCTTGGGTATTCAGTGGGACTGTGAGGGAAAATGTTCTTGTTGGAGAACTGTTTGATGAACAACTTTATTTTGATGCATTAGAAGCATGTGCGTTGTCACATGTACGTAACCTGATCATTCTATTGAGAGATTTCAATATCTGAGCAGAGCAAATTTTAAAATCTTGAAGGCCAATTCCTATGTAATTTTATTTGTGTAATTTACTTTAAACTTCATTTATGACTTTTGTTAACAGAATGTTGTTGTCACAAAATGAGTTTTAAATGACAGTCCGATGTATTAATCCAATAGATATCTCAAATATATACATCAAGTAAAGATTTCGCTACGACTAAATAGTTATAATTGGATAAGCTAGTTGTCCTACAAACGAAAAACTTGGACAAAATTCAAAATACGAATATTTTATGGTGGAAACCATATTTTTGGAAAATTGCGAAGATTCCCTATTCACCGGTAGATGGAACTGCATAGGAAAGCAAAGAGAAGGTATATTTTATTATTCGTCAAATGGAGAAAAACAGTACATGTATTTCTCTCTGATGGAGAAATTGCCTCTGAGATATTGCCTAAATTTCTATAGATCTAAATTCTAAATTTCTATCAAACTGGTTTTCAAACTCTGGCATCTTCGAACGTTTGATGAAATCCTGGCACATACAAGGATCAATATCGCTGAAATATTGTTGCTGTGTTCTAACAGGTTTGGTTTTAGTCCCGATAAAGCTGTAATATCTAAACATTCACTTCTAATACATCTGAAACATAATACTTTTCTGGAATATTTACATAAAAAATAATTTCAAAATGTTTTCTCTCAAATTCCGGTTTTCGTGCAAAAAATACTACCCATGAAAGAAAGAATCCACATTTGTTTGAAAATCGTTTAAAATATGTCTGGGTGGAGAATGAAGCGATTGGTTGGCGTCGGTCATCACAGGTATTTGTCCTGAATACGAACTAGCATTCAATAAATACTCTCTCGTTTGGCCTGTTTTTTTTCTATCTGACGGTCACATGATTCATTATTTTCCAGCAGATGATTTGATAGGGCTATTTCATCAACGCTCAGATACAGATCATCACGGGGACCAATTTTGGTTCTTGTGATGTTTTTAGAAATATGCAGTCAGAATATTTGTCTGTGGTGTCATATGACTTCCTGTCGGTACGTCGGCATCGTTTTCCATTACCCTTTTAATGTTGCATTTAACTGAATATATTTGTTATTCAAGTAGGTATATTTATAGTCTCTAAAAATGACAGATCTGGTACAACAAACCCCATGAGATTAATTTACGTAGAAATATCTCACAAAAGCAGCTATACATGTATAGTTGCAATGATAAACTGCTTGACATTACACACACAAATCTATTATATATATTACAACATCAAGTTATTAGCACAACAACATTCCAAAGGTATTGACCCGTAACACCACCTGGCCTGTGCGTCGTTATATCCCCTCCCTACAAAACTTTCTCCCCAATCACCGAAACGACAAAAAAATGAAAGTTGACCCGCCGCGACTTTTTAATTTGTCATAATGGGCCTACTTGAATAATCCCCCGATCAGAGAATCATGCGCAATTTCAAGATGGCGGCCCTGTTCGGTATCAGGAAAGTGATGTTCTCGTCATTTTTCTTTAAAATTCCTGCTTTTCATCGAGGGAAATTGAGCAAAGAGCTATTTTTTCACAACAGACCATAATTCACTAAATAATCATGCAGATTTTACGGAGAAAACATATAAAAAAATTCATAAAATCGACAAAAACTGTGGTTTGAAGATGACGTCATTGTGTCGTCATCAAAGCGAACATTTTGGATTTTGTTTACATTTTCCGGTAGAGCTTGACCCAAGTTCAAGCGGTCAGAAAGATATTTAGCGGGGGGGGGGGGCGAAATGAGCCCCCCCCCCACTCCACTGGCCAGGACAGGTCGCAAAAATTCCAGGCCAGATAGGGTTAATACGGACACTGGCGATCTGTAATAAGGTTAAGCAACATGTTCATGCATTATCCAGCTTTGTACGACACTTGCATGTATTTTGCCCTGGATGCGTTTTACATTCAATCCATTCCTCTCCAACTTCCTATTGTAGGCATGATAGGCGGTAGTATAAAATTTATAATCTTCTCCATGAAATATATCGTATTAAATAAATTATAAAGTCCTGGTTTCTGCAACTCTGGTTTCCGCCATTTTATATTTATTCCATTATGACGAAAAGTTTTAATAGAATATGCCCAAGTATTTTCATAAATAATGGATAATTATACCCCAGATTTAAACTCATTTTCATGCAACAACAACCCACGCTTTTCTAATGTTCTAATGTCATCATGGCTAAGATATCATATAACCTATATTTCGAACAATGTTTGTTAGAAACAAAATGAAATTCATTCATTCGTCAATATATTATATATCTAAGGATATAGCATCCTTACCCCACAAGGATCTGAGCCTCGTCGGTGAGAAAGGTCTCATGCTGAGTGGAGGACAAAAGACGCGCGTCACCTTAGCCAGGTGAGTCATTTTTCGTATTATTAATTTATTTTCATATTATTTCCCTATCAAAAAGACATTGACCTAGAGTGGTCACAGATGAGCTGTGCCATAAGATTATAACCGTTTGGATGCGAGAAGTCGAATGGTCAGAACTGTAAGACCAATGGAACATCACATTTATATCACCAATAACGAGTTCATCAACCAGAAAGTTTTGAGCAACAGGCGTCAGATTCGACATTCAATATTAAGCTGTTGTCCATAAAAGAATTCAGGCGTTGATAAACAAAAGGCCTATTTCGTATGCACACTACTACCAATTCCAAATGTTTATCAAATAAGAATAATAAGAACACACAATGGTTTCCTACAAGAGAGAAGCAGTCAATCACCGCAATAGTTCAAACGCCCTACGTTTGTCTACGAGTATTTTTATGTTTACTTTGCACTTATAATACGTCTGTTTCATTGTTATATTTTATTGTTTTCGCCCTCGACCTTCATGAAAAGAGGTTTTATATGCTTATGAATTTATCGAGTTTTAAAATAAAGATTATCTATCTATCTATTTTACACAAAAAAAAATTACTTCGAAACCAAAAAGAGAAAAAAATTAAAGAACTCACAGAATACAGATTCATATCGTAGTCTTCAGCAAGGATGGTGCTGCGGGCTGAATTCCGCCCACCTCCAACATTAGAGAGCGTGTGTTTGATGAGTTATTGTGTACCAGGTTGCGCCTGCGTCTCCGCCCAAACACCAGGTTTGTGATTTTAGGTAAAAGTCATCAAAAATGGCGGGCTGGTATACTCCAGCCGATATACCATCACATATTAGGGATAAGTGTTTGCGGCATTAACTGTACAGAGAATGAAAATTAATATGCCATGTGATAATGCACAAAACTCTGTCCACAATTAATCTTGAAGATATTGCTCAACGTATGCTTCAAACGTTTATAAAATAATTGGGTTTCCTATTACCTTATTACCGATATCAGCTGTCGGGGAAGACCTCATCCAATCTCAAAGAGTTTGGCTGGTTTGTTCTGAGCCGCGTGGATTACCATCCCATTATCAGTCAACATATGCTGGGCTCTTCTTCACCCTCTCTCTTCCTACAGGGCCGTTTATAAAGACAGCGATATCTACGTATTAGATGATCCTTTGAGTGCAGTAGATACAGAGGTTGGTAGACACATCTTCGAAAGGTACGCTTCAGTCACCTGTATTATACTCCCTCCTCCATTTTCTTTCGCAATGTTTGGACTATCGTTCAGTGTAAAAATTATTTCGTCTGCTACCTAAGATTTATCATGCTTTGTCAGTGGCATTTTATCGCACTGAAACCATCCACAGAGATTACATCGTAATATTAATGTTTTAACATATCTGTATAGGGTTTGTGGACTAAAAGTTGTTTTCGTTTAGCTGATCAGTATTGATAATCACATTTTAACTTACCATGTTTACCCCCACAGTATGATTTACATTTTAAAAGTGAATAATTTGAAGAGTTGCTATCCCATACGTCCAGAACACTTTACTTCGGCAGGTGTATATGTGGACTAATGAAAGGCAAGACACGGATATTGGTGACGCATCAGCTTCAATACCTAAAATACGTGGATAGGATAGTCCTTCTTAAAGAGGTAAAAAATGATTGGCATTAAAGCATATGGGTACCGGAATAACACGACAATATTTTATTAGAACTGTTTCTATGACAAGGCATATACACGGAAAATCTATTTATGTCCCTTAGTGCAAAGAAATTCTGGGGTAGAGTTTCAAAATCTTCCTTTGCAAAGATAAGGGTGCTGTTATATCCGAAACAAAGACGGGATTTGGAGGAAGAATATATTAGAAATTGTGTTAATAAACCCAACCAAATTGGCAATTTGATAAAAGTGACGGAAAGAAGGTAAATATATTTACAACCCATTCTTTACCCAAATCCATGGTTAATCCATGTAACTCAGAAATTTCTATATCTGTCGATGAAGTTTTTTCAGAGGTGTTTATACCGCTACTTTAGAGGTTTTGGTGGAGTGGATATCAGCGAGGAAATATAGCACCAACGACCATGTATACTATGAACTACGGCAATATAACATAGGTCCTAATCATGTCATTAAATGACATTATTCTTGGGACTGTCGTCGATGCCATCATTCAGAAAATGAATCGGGTTTCGTTTTCTTCCCATTAGGGGCGGATAGCAGAAATTGGTACGTATGAGGAACTGTGTGGGAAAGGTGTCGAATTGACTAGTTACATTAATGATGGCGGAGATGTGACTGCACAAGTCGAAGTCAAAGAAAAATTGGTGAAGGTAAGAATCGTAAAGAGACAGTGCAATATGATCAATTCTTTACTGGTCTGGTGAAGATATCGAGCAATATACCTAATTATGAACTTTGCAGAAGGATATGATTAAGAAGTTGATCCTGAATTAATGTTATTATTATTGGCAGTCTGAATACGTTTATATGCAAAATGGTCGAAAGATAACCATCCCAAAAACACGTTCCTACCCAATTCACCAAACGATAAATAGACGATCCCCTGGCATTGGACAATCCCTTATTCAAGCGACGCTGTGAATGGTGTATAAGCCCTCAACTGAACTTGAAGTGAACTAATGATAGTTCAGATGCATTACTATTTAGGTATAGTTAACTACGGATAAAACACCGATACTAAAACACAAGATTTTTTTCCTACAAGAGAGGAGCGGTCAACTGTTTACAATGATGTCAGCGAGACATAATGATGTTGTTTACATACAAGCCTGATCATTGACCATTATTCTTCATCTAAATGAATTTCCAATTCGTTTCCCATATGTATCTCAGTCACGCTTTGATTGTGCCTGTTCATTTGAAAACCATGGAGATGTAGAACAAACGGCTCCTAGATCGGGTTAAGTGGAATTAAACACAAGTTACGAAACAATATATAAGAATCAATAGGCATTAGTCTTATTAGTCGTTATTAGTCACAATCAAAGCGTTACTGAGATAAATCATTCTCTGGATGACGAATTTACAACGAATATTATGGATAAAAAATACTGATCAGCGATACGGATTTGATATTTTTGGAACATCATGATGTCTTGCCGGCATCATTGAAAACTGTTGACCGCTTCTCTCTTGCACGAAACTAGCCTATGTTTATGTATAATATGATTGTCTTTTTGAATTCGGTGCTAATACTGTTATATGGAATATGGAATAGGTCTTTGGATTGTGAAAATTCATAAATGGACGACGGCTGAATTATATATGACGGACCAGACGCTTGTAATTCAATATCAATGTGTATTTCAACAGGTTTTTTTCTTGCTCTTGTTTTTTTATCAGACTGAAGACGAGCAAGAAAAACTTGAAGATGAGGACAAGAAAGAGGGATACGTTGGTATCAGCTTATACTGGGACTATATAAAGGCAACAAAAGCTTGGTTTTTAATTCCGGTATACCTGATCACAGCAATAATTGCCGAGGTAATATTTTTTCCTTTGCAGTTAATTTACATCACCACACTGTGGGAGTGAGTGAGTAAGTAGGATTTAACGTCATTTTCAACTATGTTTCAGTCGTATCACGCCACTCTGTGAGCACACCCTGTAATTAAGCATACATGTATCAGGTTTATTGTTTCGGAAATCCAGATTATGCAATTTTCTATTCAGATGTTATTTTCTAATGTTATGCAAGTAGAACAGGAAAATAACTGGTACTAGGACATTATTATTATTGGAGTACATGTATTGACATGTTACATTGATTATCAATAAAATGAGCCCAAGCTCGCAAGCACCCTCCCCGTGGAGTCCTTATCACCTCAGATTCAATATAGAGTTAAATATTTCGCTGACACAGAACTTGCTCTAGGTCAGAAACGACTAAAACCGGTCATAGTCAATCGGCTGAGCGCATCGTCAGATAAATATATTCAGTAATATTGGCCATAGAAAATGATATCACGCCTGGTAGCGCGGCTTTTTCGCTCAAACACTTACATAATCCAGCATGCATTCCTGGCTATTTCTTCGAAATACGACAGGCAGATGTAAAATCATTCCGCTCGACACAATTACAGCGAATTTGGGAAGCGGACAATCAAACTGTCCCTAACAATTTGGAAAGGTTCTACTGATATACCGCGAGTTATAGAAACATTTACAAATATATCACCAACCATTCCTCGCAAGAATAATGGCCATTGACATATCTAGCGGACAACTAAACGGGAGTCCAACATATTCACATTAGTATCATAGCTCATGCGAGTAGAAAAAGTTTGATCGATTCTCTTATTCTGTCGTAGGATTCAATGGTGATTTAATGACCAGTTCTGAAGTCATCTGCATTGATTATTGATTGGTCCGTGCTGGCATAATTCTTGAGAGGGCGTTCTTAAGACGTTGAACGATCGTCTTAAGACGTGGGTGCGAGCGTCTTAAGACGTTGAGCATGTGTAATGGATAGAATAGGCATCTCAAGACGTTGATGTGAGAATCTTGAGAGGGGCCGAGTGTTCATTCCAAGATGGAGACGAGGATGATGCTAGAAGAGAGAGGGGTAAATATGGGGTGATCAAAATAGGATGAACGTCTCGGGATGATAGTGTAAGACGTTTAAAGAACTTGATAGAACCCGATGTAAAGAAGATGTATGCGAGAGAAGAAGAATACCAAGACAGGTTAATTGCTTTTCTGCCTGTTGTAATAGTGTATGAGAAAGAGGTACGGGAGTGGGGGTGACAGCTGACTTCTATTGTCGCCCCTCAGGTGTATAGGACATCCCGGGATGGAGGACGATCAGCGTGGAACTTGTACATGGTGAGAGCCATGTACAATCTGGAATACCGTTTCCAGTCAACTTCAGTCATATTTTATTCCTGTCCTTTTACCAGCACGTCAAGAAGAATAAAACAGAAGAAAAACTGATTTTTTCATAGTTTATTAATTTCTTTGTTCGAAATGTTCAAAATGTTCATGATCCATTTTATATTTGTCAAACAGGCTATTTTGTCACACACAACAGCGTCTTTCGCATATGCTCAGCTGGTATTTAGAACCACCAGCTGGGCATAAATTTGGGCATAAATTGCAACCAGAGACATGATCTGCGTCATTTGCAAAAAATCTCGCGCAGTGTATGGTTGTTTCCGCCATAGACGTTGTTGCAGCAAAAAGGTAAAGAAATTTGAAAAAAAGACAAATGAAGCCTCGATCACAACTGCTCACTGTAGAAATCAGAATATGGCAACCTGGAATGGTGAGAGAGATACCAGTGATACTGGAGAAAGTCTTGATTTTAACCTCTCGGATCACTATGGCTATAAGTAAGTAATAATATTTGTATGATTTCAAAAAATCAACACTAACATTAATATATTTTTTTAAAGCCATATAAAATTCAAACCCTCATCCAGGATTAGATGTGAAGCATTGAGAAAGCAAAATGAGACATAAGCCATTACTAATGTGATTGGGCAGGATATTTATCTTAATCCTACTGTAAATAGTTTGAACATGTTCAGCACATTGTTCTATGATTTCATTGATGGACTGAAATTCATTGGTTAATATGAGTGTCTGAGAAATGAATGCAAGAGACCGCCGATTTCGTAGGGAAAATGAGGAGGTGAAAAGGCGCAATTACAAGCGTCTAGCCCCTCATTCATTATTCAGCCGTCGTCCATCCAAGAATATTCGCGTCAATAATCGTGCTACATGAAGTGCATTCAAGGAAAGATCAGTTATTCTATTAGTATAACTTGCATTATTAGCTATCATCAGTCTCGGTTTATTATAGGAAGTAAAATTGTTATTTGTCAGTTGCATGGATGACCCCTTGCGTTCAGTACTACAGATTTTTTGCAGCATCAACGTGGCATGTACCCCTCGTTCAACATCAGTTATCTCCCCGTAAAAATACGACAAAATATCCTTTGAAATACCCTGAAATAAAAACATTAGATTTTCGGCCAATCTCGGAGTATTTCGGCTTTGCCAAGGTAAAGATTCTTTTGCCTGGAGGATTGTATCATGCAGTACTATCGTATCGGTGTAACGGCAAACTGATGTTTGCCCCCGAGTCGAACATGTGCTGAAAAATTTATCCCAGTATGTAATGCCTCTAATTTATCCCAGTACGTAATGCCTCTGATAAAAATCTCACCATTCTAGACACCTGGGTCACTGCGAGTTAAAAAAAAGCTTTGGAAAAGGGATATAAATTCATTAAAATATATGAAGTTTATCATTTCTCAGAGACCCTGGAATACAATGGTAAAAACTCAGATAGCGCTCTGTTTTCGGAATACACCTTTTTAGCTGCCAAACAAGTTTTTTGGATTGAATGGTGTAAGAGTTATGAAGACAACGAAAGTTACATCTGAGCCTACCTAGAGGAGTTGAAAACCAGAAAAGAATATTTTCATCATACAAGCAAGACTGCCCTAAACGAGTTCTGGGGAAAGTTTGTCCAAAGGGATGGTCTATGTCCGACCACGTTTATCATGGAAATGCATAAGTTTTATGACATTTTAACCGATAACGGAAAAAGTATCTCGCATTTCTCGATCAACCAGATCGTCGCGTATTGTAATACGATACAGATAGTATCGCTTACATGAGTCGCGAGGGAGAGTATGATCGCGGACTGGGAAATTATATATGTCAAATAACGGATTGACTGGATGGCGACTTCATAGTAGTGTTTGTATCTGGGGGGGAGGCTGAAATCCTGCTCACCGTACAAACAAGGAGGTGAAAGTCTGTAACGTTCAAGGCTTTACATTGAACTACACCAAGACTCAACTGATCAAATTCCATAAGGTAGAGGAGATCGTGAAGAATTACAATCCTTCGAGGGTATTTTGCGCATATGTGCGAGTCCTGTAGCAAGGCTGCAAGCGCCACTGTTTGCAATGAGAATTAGATCACTTGGGATAAATACCGATTCCAAATCTTCAACTAATGAGAAGAAACGGACAACAAGATATGCTACACAACGAGGGTAATTTAAACGGACCTTGATACGCTACCGTGTGGATTTTGATCAGATTCTGGACAGATGTAGATATAGAATGAACGACCTTGTATATTTCAATTCGTCACATAATTTTCATACTTCGTGTTCGACGCATGTACTGTAAAATTAGAAGTATACTAATAATATGATGATAATTACAATAATTTTAATATTATTTAATTTCGAATGACCTTTATATATTATCAGTTTTACATTATGAAATACTGAAAACTTGTATTAAAACATTTATTGCACGAAAATACTGCTCCAATCAAGAGAGTACTTTGTAAATTTATGAGCTCAGATAAGAATTAGTCAAATTTAGGATTATTCTAATTATATTAATATTAAAGGTCGAACAATTATAAGCATACATTTTTTTTAATATTGAGTGGTATTAAAAATGTATTGCATGAAAAAGTTTTCCCAGTGAAGAGGACACCGTATATATTGACGAAACCAGATAAAGATAAAAACAAAATGCTCTTTACACTGATATGGTTCTTATTCAAATTGTAAGAGACATTTAGCGCAAGACATACGTTTTTTTAATGCAACAACAAGATCATATGGCTTTTTTCAAAATTTGTATTCATCAATACACAAAATACAATCCTTGAATAAAACTCTTCTCTTTATTGGAATTTATTTTAGTGAATTACAAAACAGCGTCTGCAATCATGTCAGCATCAAAAAATAATGAATCGGGTATATCGTAATATTTAAACATAAAATCATGTACCTAAACATCATTATTATTAACATGAGAATCAAACATTCATACAATTGACTTCCAAGACGTCTATGTAAACTGCCGAAAGCAAAATATTGACCACAGGTACTGCGAAAAGTTCTTTTTGTGCCTCTGATGTTGATGTCCCAAGTCTTAATACATTTAATGTGACAAATTCTCTGTGTCGTGGTGCTTCTTCAGACCAAGTTTGTCAAAATAATCCCCTCATTATCTAAGTACATGGCAATCCAGTGTAACCACGACTTCAGGTGATCGGCTGTGTTAAAAATATTAGCTCTCTGGAATGTATTGTTCTTAGCAGGAAGAGTACACTCCACTAAACACATGTTTGGCATAATTGTCAGAATTCAAAATAGACGTAATTTGCTGCCTATCCATTAAGTTGAATAATGAAAGAAGAGTTTCGATTTTCATCAGTATTACCATACTCCGCATAACATGCTATATTTATCGTGTTCGGTAAATGTTGCACAAAATGTATTTCTAACCCAAAACTGCCTTGTTCCACCAAATTCGCTACCATCATTCAGGTCTGGGGTTTAGTCGAAGCAAAATAGTGTATAACCGGAATCAAAGTCACTTTCGCTTATTTGTTTGTCACGGTAAAGTTTTTGTTGAAGTCTCCATTGAAAGCATCTGAATCCAAACATCCTATGACGAGGCGCTTTGGCAATTATCCCAGAATGTTTTGTTAGTCCACTAACAAATTATCTTGTGGAAATGGAAACGCGGCGTAGAGGATATTGGCTGAATCTTGTTCGAGCGTTTTGATATGCCCCAACTCTACTGATGGGTTCAATTTGACCTTTCGGACAAATGTGATGCTTTAGTCTCTGATCAATATGTCAACAACGTTTTTATATATGTTCTGTGTGGTAACAGTTTGTTGCCGATGACAAGTTTACCATTCATGCTGAAATCAACCCGGTGAAATAGGGAATGCAATAATAAATTGACATGTTCAACGTCCTCGGTTTCCAGTAAAGGTGTCTCATCTGTATAAAATATTTTCCCCTTAACGTAGAGATAAGTTCTGGAAAGACATAGTTAATCTTTTCCAGGACCTAAAATATTGAATTTTATAGACCCTGAATCCTTTATAAGTTAAGTTGATGTTGTACCCATTGACCCTGTTCAACACTTGTCTGTGTAGCGGGTACACTGAACAAATCCAATTAGTTTCAGGTATATTCACATGAAACGAGGTGTATGATAGATATTATCGATCAAATATATCTCTACCAGGTGTTATTATTAGTTTAGCCCGGGAGCGATTGATTAGATTCCTGGCTATTTCCACTGTTTCCGTTATAGCTGCACTCCGTCCACCTCCTGGTCTGTTATGAAAGTGTTTAATTGCTGAACCGAGACGTGTTCGTATGATTTTATGACACGTGTGACATGTTTCCCCTGCACAGGTATTATGCGTAATAGGGGAGCCATTATATCTCCAACAACATTCGGTTCAATCACGTAACAATAACCATAGAGAAAATCTAGACCAGTTTTACATCGATTACCTGGAGCATATCTAGGATCCTGATATATTTTGCATGGTTGACTTGACCAGATATCTCATCGTAGTATAACCTCATTTTCTTCTTCAAATCATTCCCTGTGGCATGTTTATGTTCAACAATGGCATCTAAATGATAATGATCCGGTGTCAGATTTATTTGATATTCTTCCCCATCATCGACATTGACATTCATCCAGGCTGATCTCGGTTGAACGTTATACCATGTATAAGAGAAATGCATCTCATTCCTATTCCCTAGTCAGACTAATAGGTTGAGGAATCTGCGTAACATAAAAATCTCACCATTCTAGACACCTGGGTCACTGCGAGTTAAAAAAAAGCTTTGGAAAAGGGATATAAATTCATTAAAATATATGAAGTTTATCATTTCTCAGAGACCCTGGAATACAATGGTAAAAACTCAGATAGCGCTCTGTTTTCGGAATACACCTTTTTAGCTGCCAAACAAGTTTTTTGGATTGAATGGTGTAAGAGTTATGAAGACAACGAAAGTTACATCTGAGCCTACCTAGAGGAGTTGAAAACCAGAAAAGAATATTTTCATCATACAAGCAAGACTGCCCTAAACGAGTTCTGGGGAAAGTTTGTCCAAAGGGATGGTCTATGTCCGACCACGTTTATCATGGAAATGCATAAGTTTTATGACATTTTAACCGATAACGGAAAAAGTATCTCGCATTTCTCGATCAACCAGATCGTCGCGTATTGTAATACGATACAGATAGTATCGCTTACATGAGTCGCGAGGGAGAGTATGATCGCGGACTGGGAAATTATATATGTCAAATAACGGATTGACTGGATGGCGACTTCATAGTAGTGTTTGTATCTGGGGGGAGGCTGAAATCCTGCTCACCGTACAAACAAGGAGGTGAAAGTCTGTAACGTTCAAGGCTTTACATTGAACTACACCAAGACTCAACTGATCAAATTCCATAAGGTAGAGGAGATCGTGAAGAATTACAATCCTTCGAGGGTATTTTGCGCATATATGCGAGTCCTGTAGCAAGGCTGCAAGCGCCACTGTTTGCAATGAGAATTAGATCACTTGGGATAAATACCGATTCCAAATCCTCAACTAATGAGAAGAAACGGACAACAAGATATGCTACACAACGAGGGTAATTTAAACGGACCTTGATACGCTACCGTGTGGATTTTGATCAGATTCTGGACAGATGTAGATATAGAATGAACGACCTTGTATATTTCAATTCGTCACATAATTTTCATACTTCGTGTTCGACGCATGTACTGTAAAATTAGAAGTATACTAATAATATGATGATAATTACAATAATTTTAATATTATTTAATTTCGAATGACCTCCTTTATATATTATCAGTTTTACATTATGAAATACTGAAAACTTGTATTAAAACATTTATTGCACGAAAATACTGCTCCAATCAAGAGAGTACTTTGTAAATTTATGAGCTCAGATAAGAATTAGTCAAATTTAGGATTATTCTAATTATATTAATATTAAAGGTCGAACAATTATAAGCATACATTTTTTTTAATATTGAGTGGTATTAAAAATGTATTGCATGAAAAAGTTTTCCCAGTGAAGAGGACACCGTATATATTGACGAAACCAGATAAAGATAAAAACAAAATGCTCTTTACACTGATATGGTTCTTATTCAAATTGTAAGAGACATTTAGCGCAAGACATACGTTTTTTTAATGCAACAACAAGATCATATGGCTTTTTTTCAAAATTTGTATTCATCAATACACAAAATGCAATCCTTGAATAAAACTCTTCTTTTTATTGGAATTTATTTTAGTGAATTACAAAACAGCGTCTGCAATCATGTCAGCATCAAAAAGTAATGAATCGGGTATATCGTAATATTTAAACATAAAATCATGTACCTAAACATCATTATTATTAACATGAGAATCAAACATTCATACAATTGACTTCCAAGACGTCTATGTAAACTGCCGAAAACAAAATATTGACCACAGGTACTGCGAAAAGTTCTTTTTGTGCCTCTGATGTTGATGTCCCAAGTCTTAATACATTTAATGTGACAAATTCTCTGTGTCGTGGTGCTTCTTCAGACCAAGTTTGTCAAAATAATCCCCTCATTATCTAAGTACATGGCAATCCAGTGTAACCACGACTTCAGGTGATCGGCTGTGTTAAAAATATTAGCTCTCTGGAATGTATTGTTCTTAGCAGGAAGAGTACACTCCACTAAACACATGTTTGGCATAATTGTCAGAATTCAAAATAGACGTAATTTGCTGCCTATCCATTAAGTTGAATAATGAAAGAAGAGTTTCGATTTTCATCAGTATTACCATACTCCGCATAACATACTATATTTATCGTGTTCGGTAAATGTTGCACAAAATGTATTTCTAACCCAAAACTGCCTTGTTCCACCAAATTCGCTACCATCATTCAGGTCTGGGGTTTAGTCGAAGCAAAATAGTGTATAACCGGAATCAAAGTCACTTTCGCTTATTTGTTTGTCACGGTAAAGTTTTTGTTGAAGTCTCCATTGAAAGCATCTGAATCCAAACATCCTATGACGAGGCGCTTTGGCAATTATCCCAGAATGTTTTGTTAGTCCACTAACAAATTATCTTGTGGAAATGGAAACGCGGCGTAGAGGATATTGGCTGAATCTTGTTTGAGCGTTTTGATATGCCCCAACTCTACTGATGGGTTCAATTTGACCTTTCGGACAAATGTGATGCTTTAGTCTCTGATCCATATGTCAACAACGTTTTTATATATGTTCTGTGTGGTAACAGTTTGTTGCCGATGACAAGTTTACCATTCATGCTGAAATCAACCCGGTGAAATAGGGAATGCAATAATAAATTGACATGTTCAACGTCCTCGGTTTCCAGTAAAGGTGTCTCATCTGTATAAAATATTTTCCCCTTAACGTAGAGATAAGTTCTGGAAAGACATAGTTAATCTTTTCCAGGACCTAAAATATTGAATTTTATAGACCCTGAATCATTTATAAGTTAAGTTGATGTTGTACCCATTGACCCTGTTCAACACTTGTCTGTGTAGCGGGTACACTGAACAAATCCAATTAGTTTCAGGTATATTCACATGAAACGAGGTGTATGATAGATATTATCGATCAAATATATCTCTACCAGGTGTTATTATTAGTTTAGCCCGGGAGCGATTGATCAGATTCCTGGCTATTTCCACTGTTTCCGTTATAGCTGCACTCCGTCCACCTCCTGGTCTGTTATGAAAGTGTTTAATTGCTGAACCGAGACATGTTCGTATGATTTTATGACACGTGTGACATGTTTCCCCTGCACAGGTATTATGCGTAATAGAGGAGCCATTATATCTCCAACAACATTCGGTTCAATCACGTAACAATAACCATAGAGAAAATCTAGACCATTTTTACATCGATTACCTGGAGCATATCTAGGATCCTGATATATTTTGCATGGTTGACTTGACCAGATATCTCATCGTAGTATAACCTCATTTTCTTCTTCAAATCATTCCCTGTGGCATGTTTATGTTCAACAATGGCATCTAAATGATAATGATCCGGTGTCAGATTTATTTGATATTCTGTATAAGAGAAATGCATCTCATTCCTATTCCCTAGTCAGACTAATAGGTTGAGGAATCTGCGTAACATGATGAGTCAATTTGTTCCGTGGAAAAATTCTATGGAAGAATTAGAAGGTAAAGTGAGATAAAACATAGTTGCTATGATGAGCAAGTATAGAACATAAATGGTATCAATAATCCAGTGTAACTTTTTGTCGGATGTTTTTCACTTCCTTTTTTTTGCCGATCCAGCATCTGGACCTTTGGTACTTTCCGTTGAACTATTCTCCTCCTGCTTTTCGAGTTGTTGCTTGTTCATTCATGCCCATCGGTGTTCAGTACCAATAGGTTCTTGAGAGACATTCATACCTTTAAGTCCAGTAGCGTATATTTTCCAACATTGGGGCGGGGGGGTAGAGGGGGGAAGAGTGTGTACGATATCTCACGGTATTATTGACTAAGTCAACAACATTGGTATTAGAAATCATTTTTCCTGTGACGAGTAACTGTCCTCGTTCATTCCAGTCCATATTAGCATTGTTTTTTCAAACGGATTACCAACATAGCCGGTTTTTATTTCATAGGAGGAGGAACGATGTTAATCATTCTTCCTCAATGAACAGGAGGATATGTTTCTCCAGTCACAGCAGTAGCTTGATCTGATTTCACTCTCACACGTATTGGTGGTTGGTTGTAAGCAGGATAACCTCTAACCCCTGGATACCGTTGAAGAATTTGATTGTATAGTTTCACTTTATCTGCTTCTGACAGTCCTGACGATTCAACAGTTTGCATATTTTTATCAAGAGAATTTACAGTCTGGACGGTACTATTAACGGGTGACTGTTGTTGTTGTCGTAATGTCTCGAATAAGCGCAGTTCAACCACCGCCGTTGTTTTAGAGTTTCTCAATTTTCAAAGATCCCAACCTAGCGTTTATTTTATCTTCAGGAGTGGATTTTTTCGTTAAGCTTTGTAGATCCTTCTTGTATTTGGACAATTTCAACTTTTGATCTTTACTTAACAGAAAGTTGCCTTTAAAAAATTCTTTCTACACGCACACAAGCAATTTAGCAATCCATTATTTGCCCCACTTGTAATGATTTGCGACGCAATAGGGTTATACTTTGTTGATGATTTAGAATGGGAGCGTTTTTGCAAATGTTCATACATGACTGTGTTGCCGGGAGTTGATTTTTTATCTTGTCTCGATGCTTTTATACCATTGGCATATACGCTAATTTCCTCTGTAAAAATGTTTGTGCGCAATAACAAATGCTCTGAACTGTTCTTTTTCAAGTCGATCAACAACATCCATAGGGTTTTGATCTTGAATCCTTGAGTGCCCCTTGGAAAAGTTTCACTGATCCAGAATACATTTGTTCAGCGATGTGAGATATTTGTAACTTGCCTCTGGGGTCGGTATATAGCTGAAATATTGCTGAACGCGACGTTAAACTTGACTCTCTCTCTCTCTCCTTGTCTCTGGGCTTCTGGAAGAAAACCGTATATTGCGCATTGAAACTGAGTGTTCTGAGTCATTACTTTTACCAAATATATTTTGTGTGGCCTTCCTGTGATGACTTCGCTTTGTAAATAGTTTTGTTACTCTCACTGTCTCAAAGTCGCCAATGATGATTAATTTCATATCTTTCGCATCTAAGCCGTATAGATGTCCATGGCCTCCAAAAAAACCACATTATTCACATTTTCATAAAATGCTTGTCATTCTCCGTAACACCATATGATTATCTCCTAATGAGGACTCACGAGCTGTGTAAGTTTGCTCAATAATTGAATCATGAAGTAGCTTTTTCCGCAACCAGTCGGTCTTGCGAGTATGCAGATAAATGGACGTTTTCATCTAGTACCCATTTGTGTCGGTCTCTCAACTGATGTTATATAGTATCGAGTTGACATTTCAGGGTATCGATTTGCGCAAACATCACGCGTAAATATCTCAATACCATCGTCAAACCTAAAGATTGAGAAATTTTTAATAGGAAGCTAGATAGTCAATGGTTCTAACCCATTTCTCCCGATTTGGTCCTTGTCGATAGTATCTGCGACACTGGCAGATATTGTATATATAGTATAGTAGAAACAGGAGAGTCGCCATTACGAATATATGTTTAGAAGAGGTTAATCACCGATTCAACTCCCCGCAGCTATTTATGCATCCAGTGACCTCAAACGAAAAATGGCTCGAGCAATCGTAGATACACTATGTTTTACATACCACCACTTTATCTTGGTTATCCACAGACCTTAGATACATGCTTTATTGTTCAGAAAAATTCGCAAATCGTTCAGTACAACATTATCAACAGAGCATATACTGACTCCTAAATGTGGATCAATTTTAATCGAAAGTGAACATAACCTGATATTTCTCGTATATTGAGTTGTTCTGGATAAAATGTACCGGGTACCTCGTATGGACCCCCAACAGACGGTACACAGGAAAAGTAAATAGTAACAATGATGGATATACAACATGCTAACGTTGAAACCATAGTGATTATTTTAAGAACTAGTAGCTTAAGGCCCATATTCGTCGTCCTGTCCTCTGTACACACTGACCTCAATTCAATGAAGAGCGAAATTTATATCGTTTTCACTTGCTCTGCTCTCAGCCGTGAATTGAATGATATCGGCCATCCCATCCATTTCACAGTGTAATATAATAATAATATATTATAATGCTTTATTTATTTCATGAGGATTGTACACAGCCACAAGGCCACAAGGTACTCTCCTCGAACATATATACAAAGGATATACATTATATAGGTTCAATGTTTCAAATTCATGTATTAAAACGGGGAAATAAATTAAATCGTGTAGTGTGAAATGAAATATTTTGAATATACATGTACAAATAAAAGTAGTAACATTAAACATGATCATATAGAAAAAATACAGAATTGGCTCCATACAAACAGGCATATCCACAACCAGAACATACAATATACATATTACATACAAGTTACAACCCGTTAAGAACATGAGCATGATATGCATACTACTGTAACAAATATATAAAATTCAATGTACAACCCTATATGTCATGTATATACATAAATTATTTCCATACTATAAAAACATATTTGTATATACAGTACACAAATAAAACATGTGGATGGTGAAATCAAATGACAGTATAAACTGAGTAAATAATATGTACATAATGGACACTAGCAAGGTACACACAAATTGAACACACTAATAGAATGGATGTGCAGAAGATATATTTTCAAAAGTGGATCTCCTCACTGAACCCGTCTCCTCCCCTGGTGGACTTAGTTCACCCGGGAAAACAGACGATCGCCGACATGAGGCCCGTAAATCACTCATCTCTCTCTGGTTGGAGTTCTACTTGGAGGATTTTTCTGTTCATTTCGAATTCTAAGTCAATAGAGCCACGCAGCAAAATATTTGCTAAATATTCGGGACAATCGTCTGTTAAAATTGAATGGTGAACTCCTGGACAGAGTATACACTGTAAGAATTGGCGACATGTTTAACGTCTCAAAATGAAACATGAATTTGTCCCAACTTTTGGGACATGTTTGTACGCACATATTTCATTTTGAAACGGCTTCATGTTTCAATTTGAAACACGTGTCATCCTCATGTGTGTTAATGATGTCTCAATATCAGACATGTCGTCGTTAAACACGTGTCCGTTTGAAACATGTGACATCCTGCACAGTGAAACATGTGTTGTCTCAATCTGAAACATGTTACGGTCAACTACATGTTTCAAAATGAAACATCTAAGCCCAAACATGACTTTGTCCCAACTTTTGAGACATGTCGCAAGCGAAACGGGTCCGAACATGTCTCAAACTTGGAAGTGTTTCAAAATAGTCTATCTCCCATTACATGTTTCATCAGATCGCCAGATCGCCTGTGAAAGAAACAAAAATACACGAAACATTTATTAAATTCAACTTGCATCAGTTTTTATTCTCTTATCTTCAACGAAATTCAAACTCAGGTATGAACCAACAATAATCATAGGCTACAGGTAGGAACATATATAACAGACCAGCTTGATCCGCAGGTTAACAATGAATATGATAATTCCAGACAGATACAAGTTCGGTGCATCATAATTGCTGATGTGAACCAATTTATCATAGCGTGCAAATTGTCCATGACAATAATGTGCTGACATTTTGGTGAACACCAAATGGTACATTTACATTCAGGTATTAGCCAATAATAATAATAATTTACTTAAGTTCCACATCGGTGTGTTGATATGACACAACCTAATCCAGCACACAGGAAGAAGTTCTCAACAGTGGGTGCTATATTACATACATATATAGACCATACTTGCTAATTTAGATTGTTGAATGTCTGTAACTTGAAACTGATTTATCAGCTCGCGGTAAATATCTCTGCCCAAAGAGTCGTTGAAATTCCATTCAGTTTCGGGGAATGGAATACGGATCGCAGATGATTATTAAATAACGGAGCCTGGACTCGTCTCGAGTTGTTGCAACAGTGGTCACAGTCAGTGAGGAAGGGGGAACATTGCTTCACACACCAACAATATTCAATATTTTCATAACGATGAAAAATAATATCCCCTCTCTCCTCCTGGTTTCATCTTCGCATATCCAAGTCGAACACTGCACGAGTTGCCTTGGCTGAACATAACACAATTTCTGATCAGAATACGAGTTTGGTGATGTCATAGCTCTATAAACATTCCGTGATCCATATTAGGAGTGCAATTACCTCTTTAAAATTCAGATTTGATTGACTATTCGAAAGAAGTTAACATCAATACAACCACCACTTGCCATATTTGGAAATAACACAGACTGACATCAAAGAAAATCCTCGCTGCACTGTGTTGGCAAGTTTCTATGTTGATTGGCTATATGATATCACGTGCATTTCCCAGTTTGAACAATTGGTGAAGGTAAATGACGGAACATTAGTGTAGTATTTAACTTGAAATGTGAAGATGCCTGGTTTGGTGTCATTTGTGTCACACAATGGCCGAATCCCGCGCAATGTTGTAATCATATATAGGGCAATCGTATTGAATACGTCCAGAAAATTTTCTGATGCGCTACACACATTTAAAATACTGGATGTATAGCTTTGGTCACATAGAGAACACAGTTGTTGTTTCTCCCAACGCGAACTCTCATTGATGTCCCATCAATGTCACTCTTTTTTATAGCAACGCTGCTGTGTATTTTGTTGGTATGAATGGTTAACGAGATTACTCTTAACCCTTCCGAACATGAAGGAGAATCATGCCCTCACCCCCACCAAACTTTCTACGTTATATCTCCGAAACAACAAATTATTAGGAGCTTGATTTTACAGCGTAATATATTTGAGTCAGTTTGTCCCTATTTGCATACCCCTCCCAGAAAAGGATCATTGGTAAATTTGAAGTGGCGGACATGTGGGGTACCAGAAAAGTGATGTTTTATCTTTTTCTTCGCGATTTTGTTTTCGTGGATAAATGAATGCATGAACTATTTTATTCCACATCAGATAATTCTTCCCCAATACACCCTGTAGTTTACTTCGGAGAACGTAGCACAAATAAACAAAATGGAAAATCTGACCGAAAAATCGACCAAAAATTCATATTTAGAATATGACGTAACTGTGAAGTGTTCAAGGATTGGATTTTTTTTTGCACTTTCTAGCAGAGCGCACTCCAAGATATATTGTGGGGGCTTTTAGACTCAAGAAGTAAAAAAATATTTAGTGGCAAGTCTCTTCCAAGGCCTTGGCAGGGCTCAAATACCCTAGGCCTGGAAGAGTTATATTACGATGCAAATAATTCAATTAAATGATGGTCGGTCTGTTTATTCTCAATACCGACAGATATATTCACGATCGCTAAAGACCAGAAATAAATTTTTGGAAACTAGTGCTTTCATGCACCAGACAGCATTATCTGTCTTTTATACTGTGTTCCTTGAGACATGTCGCTTTTGCGACTTGGTTGTACGTGTTTCGGCTTTGATGTTTCAAACAACTATTCGGGTCATTATAGTGAAACGGCAACGCCAGTGAAACATGTCACAACCCTCAAATAGCTGTAATCTTACGTCTTTGAGATATGTTTTCATGAAAAACAGGGTGAAACATGTAGCAATATGAAGCATCTCACATGTTACCCATCTCAAAATGAAACGTTAAACATGTTTCCACTTTTTACAGTGTACTAACTTAGTAATCCAACGCATTAAAACATACACACATGAAAACTTATGTAACAAACCGATTTCTCTCAAATAACCCAAGATACAATCCTCCCTCACCCGACTAAAAAGATCTTCCAAAGTAGTCACTCGATTAAAAGCATCTCTTGCAATCTTAAAATCTATGCATTCGATAAGAATATGTTTCACCTTGAGATCTTCATGACATGGAATACACCTTAGGACTGGCGCTATTTTTAGTAAATGTTCGTGAGTTAATCGTGTATGGCCGATTCTACATCGGCTGATCATGGTTTGATCGAAACGTTTTTGGCTGTTCAGATGAGTGTAGCCTACAGGTTTTTTTGGAACTCATGTTATTCTTCACAGCATCCCATAAAGATTGAAACAGCCGTCTCACATAAGGACAGATAGAGGGACTGAAATCGCTATATGAGATTCCAACAGGATCAACCTCATCATCTAGGGCTGCCTTAGCCATCCTATCAGCCTCAACATTACCTTGATGCCAACGTGACTAGGCAATCAACAGAACACAATATCAATCTGTTGATCAAGTCTACAGTCATGTAGTTGTAGAATACTCAAATGAAAATATCCGTTATTTATGCAAAATGACTACCACAAACTCGTATATACATATTCCCGATCAAAGAAGCATCAGTTTTCGTTATCAACTATAACTCCTATTCTCTCGTCTTCTCAGGCGTTGTCTCTCTTGGCTGATGTCTTTTTGGTTAGATGGTAAGTCTTCATACATAGAGATCATCCCAGTGAATCCTCCTTGATTTAATTAATTGGTCTTTGCTCAATTACAGCTAACCTCTAATAAGCAGTTCCACTGATGAATTAATTCTGGCGAATATGCATGTTTTGGGTTACAGTACAGTGCCAAGAAATTGAAACTTTTCTGTGTGAGGAGATGAATTAAGTCCATTCATAGGAATTATTGGAGGGCCAAAATACCAGTCAGCGATAACAAAATAGTTGTTACCGGTTTCAAATGTATTGGACTGTACCAGTGTGCAATTTCTCTTCATTGATAAACTTAATTTAGCCTACTTGTTTTATGATTAAGAACTACGGAATTTTTTTTCGTCACTTCCCAAGCAGCCTGGCCCTACCATAGGGCAGGTCATGAGACAGCTATTTGTCATATCATATATGGAGAGTTCTAATGTTTTCACCATCTCACAATTTGAGTATTGCCCGGGAAAAGGGTGAGAGTAATTAAACTTATATTTCAGTGATAGTTCCTTAAGAAATAATGTTTTCATTGGCGTGCTCGCTATATACTTGAGGCTCGGTTAGTGTGGGAAATTATCAACTATAGGACAAGGGTGAATTCTAGCGTTATTCAAACGAACGTACCAAGATCAATGGACAGGTTCTGTCACCTGAGACAGACTGTGTGAAAAATAAATGCATATAGATCAATTATACTTAAAACAGAAATTTAAGACTTTAATAACAAATAAATATTAATATACAGCTGTGCAGACGGTATTTAGGCTTACCATTCCTTACCCTTCCTGTAAATATATAATTATTATTATATTATTATTTTAATGGAGTTCTAAAACACTCCATTGCTTCGAGGAAAATCCTTCATTTCCAACAAACTTGATCGGTCGATTCAAATGTTCTACTTGGATTCCAGCGATAGCTGGAAGAGCATCAATCAAAGAGGTGTTCCGTAATGGTTCTGTAAGGGGTAAAGCTTTTCGGGGACAATCCGTGGTAATGTGCGTAATAACAGCTCATTCGATCTAACATCTCCATGTTTAAGATTGTCAGTGTTGACAAATATCACGCATAAATAATAGGAGGTTATTTTTAACAATACTAGTATTTCTTTCCCAGGACCGATCAGGCATCATGTACCTTCAACGCGACCCAGTGGAATAGTTTCAACTCGACATGGAATGAGTCATATGTCTCTAACTCATCGAATGTCCAAGAATCCTCCTGCATGGTCATCAACAATAATCGCATTCTTTACATCACCATGCTTTGTACATCGACCATAGGCATGTTTGTATGTCACCAGTGTGTTGGACGGACTCTTGTGAAGGCCAGCAAGACTCTACATGAGAACAGTTTCCCCGTCGTCATAAGCGCAAGAATGCGTTTCTTTGACACCAATCCAGTCGGTGAGTTCGTGTTATTTGCTAGAGATGAATGATAGATGATTAGAAAAGCCATATTGTCTAACAGTCATATTGATGCACATTATTCAGATGTCCTGATCTCATCAATATTAAACAGAATGCCCAAAAGTTCTAGGTGCACTGTACACTTTCGTTGACCAATATCTGGCACTAAACCTGGATCCTTGTTGGTAATAATACCTCGTCATCTGCCTATCGTTTATAACGATGCATGTTAACAGAGGAACAGATTATTTCGTGAGAAACAGTTGAACCATTTAACAGAACGATTACACAGCCAAATTTCCACATGTTGGTACCGTGTGGTAACTGAACGGTAACCGCAAGAAAGGGCCCGGAACGGTACACCTCAGTACAGTACCATTCAGTACTGACCAGTATCCACACTGTACCACTCAGTAACTGGTCAGTACTGATTGGATACCGTACAGTACAAGAAATCGGACTGAATAGTACTGCATGGTAGCTGAACAGTGACCGACCTGTTGCTGTGCAATACTGGTCAGTTGAAACCAGGCTGTTGCTAACTGGCATGTACTGCTCAGTTGAGTGCAGTGCAGTTCTGAGCTGTGATTACCACACAAGAACTGTTCAGTCACAGCTCAGTACTTACATGTATGGTGGGCCTTTCCGTGCAGTACCGTTCAGTATTGTATAGTTCAGTACATGTCTGTGAAAAATTGCCTGTGTATCATGATAGAAGATTGGTGATAACCTTAATCGCCTTCTACTTCATTGTAAACTCCATGACAGCATGAGTACACCATTTTGTCGTTATATGGTGTTCATACAAGCACGGTATTCACATAATACGATCGATGTCCTCTTACAACCGCCTTCTGCCAATTTGAAAGCAGATACGTTATCGTATACAGCCATATGCTTTGCCCGTCTGATTCTTCTTGTGTTTTCGTTTTGTCTCTTTCGAACACCCTCTAACGATTTATTCTGTCCTTGGCGTTCCAGATTATCCCTCCTTATCAGGCTTCATGTATCGATCTCTTCTAGAAAAGCGAACTGTTTTCAGATACCGCTCTTCAGACTTTATGTATGCTTATATGATCCAGGGCTTTATCTCACGTTGATTCTACGAGAAGAGAGATCATTTTGGCATAGTTATATACCCATATGTGGATAACAATATGCTAGAACGTGTATACATATCTCACCTAGTAGCATTTGTTAGATCACGTGCAGACTGTAACGATTTCAATCAATGCCTGATAGTGTTGAAACTTCAAACAGGGCTCTACCACCAAATGTCTCCATTCAAAGTTTGTCAAATATCGGACACTGGCAGCAAAATACGATCGCCGCGTGCAATATGACTATACGTTTCGTAACTTTTGTCTAATTTCTCATAACCTGGGAGTAGGGGCCTTTCGATTATCATGTATTTACATATTAAATGTGTTAAAATGAACAGTCACAATCAAATATTGACTGAGATACATATTCTGGAATATATCTAGCCACATTTGATTTACTGAAATTTTCAAGTGATATCAAATTCAAGAGAATCGAAACTATCATATATATACTAATCCAATCTTCCAAATTCATCATCTTTCGTGGGAATTTTTTACTGTTGAGAAAGTAAAGTGCAGGCTCGTTCAACTTCATGGAAAAACACGGATTGACAAAAGACGAAATTGACAATGACAAAGTGCTTCGATGACCCCGTTACCATTACCCATTGTAGTCTCATATTTTAAATTGGAAAAATTAAAATTTAAATATATATTTCTAGAGATCGCAGATTCGATTATCCGCCAGCGGTATAGTGAATACCCGCGCTCTGTACGATATTCCAGCTGACCCCCAGTACCACACAGATCGTATGAATATCTTTCGAATTAACAAAAAGTCTACTATCAGTCGGCTTTGAAAGTCCTTATATCTCGGTTCCATTATTACAGTATGGGTGGATATAAATAACAATCGAAGTTTGGGTATATTTCTTTGTAATTAAATTACAGAAACAGATCACGACTTAGTCTGTCTTTTTCATCTTACGTAGGAAGAGTTCTTAACCGATTTTCCAGAGATATGGGCTTTACGGAACACGCGATACCAATACAAGTACAGACCAGTCTTAAGGTAACCTTAAACACCAGGAATTCGAAAAACAACGTGCTAAAACAATGGAACATCAATCCGTCCCCAATAACGTTACTCCAATGACGTGACGACAAACATCAATATGAAGGTGAACAAGCATACTTATGCATAACATACCTCCTTACCTGGAAATTATATCCGACAATACGTGTTTGTAATAACTATTAACAAGTACCCTCACAAGATGGTGTATTCCCCCGGTGTCAGTGAATTGGAACGAAGGAGAACAGCTCCATTTCTGTGTGTAGGAAATCAGTGATGTGCAGTTTAATACTTGCTCAGTAATAATCTCAGTAAGGAAAAATCCTCCGTCAACGGGAAGAGCTCATGTACATCTCCAGACTGTGCTGATAATATTCACAAATTACAACACATGTGAGGGAAGTGGGAAGAGGTGCCGACATACTGACAGAGCCACATGTCTTCACAGTATAGTTTTCTGGTTAACCTATTCTAAAGCACATACCAAGAATCTAACGATTCGTGATATGTGTTGTACCTCAGGTACGCTTTTGTTGTATCTGTTCATGTGGCAACTTGGATGAGATGACCGCACGGCCCCTAGCACCGGCATAAGCGGTAGTAGATACAAATTTAGAGAGCTAAGATGGAAATGCTCTGAAAACTCGTATATTGGTAATTGGCGAGCTGTGTCGCTGTGACAGCTCGTACACTGGAGATTGGTGAGCTGTATCGTCGTCAGACGAAAATGCCGACATTTAACACAAAAGACTAGTCTGTAAGGCCCGATGTCGACCCAGCATCAACTTCCCACAATGCCAACATATATGAAAGACCAAAACGTCTGTACAGGGGGCGGGCCTCGGGGACGAAACGTTCACCAGCAGAATCGCGCCATATACAGGTGAAAATTACAACACATATAAGGGAAGTGGGAAAAGGTGCCGACATACTGACAGAGCCACATGACTTCACAGTATAGTCTTCTGCTTAACCTATTCTAAAGCACAAACCAGTAATCTAACGATTCGTGATATGTGTTGTATCTGATATTTATTGTACCTGTTCATGTGGTAACTTGTCATGTATCATGTGTAGGATGCCTTGACAAGAAATACGGATAAACGGGCGGACTTGCGTGGCTATCGATTCATCCTCTGGGTATATATGGTGGGAGATAAAAAGGAAGTCCTTTTCGCAAGCGGAAAAGTTATTGTAGCTAAATCGCCAATGTTGAGGTTCCTGCATGGAGAACGTTCCGATCACGTGACTTTTTACTACTAGCAAAATGTGACTAATGCCTTGACATTGAGTTTTGAATTCTTGTACCGGTCACATTTCCAAATTCTCAATAATAAAGCCGTTTTTCACATCTTAAACCATACATGTAAAACAGATTATCTTCAGTATACACCAATGAGCCATGGGAAAGAAACTAAACAGTTTTCCGGGATATTTTTCATACAGCATGATGTCAATCTCGACAAATATTGATGACATATGTTGATTATTTTATTATTTAATTTTTGATCGTGGTCTAGTGGTGTAGTTGTGTAGTTCTGTAACTGGTGTTAAGTGTAACAGGGAAAGTCGATTATTGTCAGAGTATTAATATGTTAATATGTCCCACTCTCGTTTCTTCTCAGATGCATTTCACGCTGTTGGGAATCCTTGTGTTCACTTGTTTCATGAATGTGTGGATGATTATTCCCCTAATCCTATTGGCTATCGTCCTGGTGATCGTGAAGAGATATTGCGGGAAGGCCACCAACGAAATAAAGCGAATAGCGGTAATCGGTACGATCTATATATTTATACCAGATACGAGAGTTAGTAGTCAGCCGTCATCTACGATATAACATGCTGCATCGGCAATCAAACAACACAAATTTCAACTATATGAGTAATCTATTTATGTACGACAGTGCTTCGTACGCGCAACCTGGTGTGACAAAAGCTTTTTAATGATATAGAATATAACAAATATATTGTATATATCGGCTCAATGACATTTTGGTGTCAGCAGTGGACGCTCTATTATAAGTATACTTTATTATCTTCCAATTTTCTTTGTAGATCAATTAAAATCTTGGATTTCTTAGAAACTTTAAATGACCAACCAAGTGATTCAAAACAGGAAGTTATCCGGTGATGCTATGTTGTTTCAATAAAACCCCATTTGACACTTTTGACACTTGTGGATAATACATTCATAGTATACAAAATTCTATAATGAGTGTATGCGTCTTTAACATATATAGCAGCAGGACATTTATCCGGAGGAGCTAAATGTATCAAGCTCATGTCCATCAATTTCGACAGAAAGTTATTTCCTTTCTCCGGAACCACTGTCAAGTCTTCGTTGTGAACGATTAATCGTTTCTAAGGGTAGACCTGATTTAAATTCTTATACATAAATGTAAGGGTATGCCTCTGCATTTTATTTAGCGTATTATTCTTCATCGAAACATATACTTAAAATATAGCCATGAGCGGTGAAATTCTTGACGTTGGGACCATGCTCATCCATTAACATCTGATGGGGTGTTTTAGCGGATCTGTCATCACAGCTCCTGAGATAGCATCTCTAATTCCGCTTAATCCGGAGCTAGGAGCCGTGTGGATACTTCATAGTTTCCATATGAACATCTGCAATAAAAGCGCGGCTGCGAAACTAAGGCTACGTTCGAGAATCCACCGTATTCTCCGGTCTGGATGATTCGTACCGGAAAATGCTTTCCTCTAAAGTCATATGGTTGCTTTTTAGTTGCCAGATATCGTCCATTTTTTCCATCTTTTGCATATAGCTCCAATTGTCACACCATGTCGAATCACGTGCATATAACCATTTTCACAGTCAGATAATTTACTTGAAAATCCAACATTTTTGGTGGCAACATTTGTTTACGGAGCAACTTTCCATGGTGAATTTTGATAGGCCTCTACATATCAACCATTTATGACAAGTATGGCGTCAAACAGTCCAGCAGATCTGGTGAAGATCTTGGACGTATTTTTTTTATTAGTACAAATCAATATGAATGCCAAACCTATCAGTCATTATCAAAACTTAACACTGCTCGAAAAACTACAAATTATGCACTATCTGTGTGGTTAGTTCGCACACATCCCTTTTGATTCTCTGTAGCCCGATATATTACATAGGCAAGATTTGAATTGAATCGATATCTCCATGTTCTTTTGTGGTTTTTCTGTTCGTACTACAGTAGTTGTGTGTGTTCGTCAGCAAAAATGATTAGCTTACGAAAATACCTTAAATTAAATTAAAAATATAAATACTTCCCAGATGACCCCATACGAGCTCCATAATATACAGATTTAACGATCACGACTGTCGGCATTTTCAAATCTATCCATCCCAAAGTTTCTCTATTTTACCCAATTATTAAAGTACTAGTATAACCATGAATGTTTACATCAATCGCTATATCAATGTTAATAATCCATGTCATTTTCTCCAAATTTAGACAAAAAATTGGGGCTTCCGCAATACTTTTTGATTTAATAACGCATGAAGACAGCAATAGGCCGACAAAAATAGAAAATGTAGTAGCTGTTTCGAATGTGCAATGATGCTCTTTGGTAAAGAGAATACGCATATTGTCCCTAGAATATTGGGGTCAAAACTGGTGCAATTAATAACGAAAACATTTGCAACGATTGCTGCGTATCAACCCCTTCATGGTATTAGATATCCCATTTGTCATCTGGACACACCAGATTGATTTGGCCTGACTGAATAAATTAAATGAAAGTCGCCGGTCGTCATGTTGCAGTCATGTGACGCACTATTTGCTCAACATTTCTGTTCTACAACAAATGTTGAATTGAATCTCTGCGTTTTCGGCCCAGTGTTTGCAGGTAGTGTATGTTCTAGAATTGGCATAATACGGAATATATGTACCGGGACAGAATATCATATGGAAAAGTATGAGATATCGTTTTATAAAATCGGACAGGCTCGATCCCACAACACCTTGGCATGCAAGGTTAAACAATAAATTATAACAAAGAAATTATTTAGTGAAGTTCTTGAACACACTTTCAATTCCATGAACGTTTATCGGCCACATTTTGTAGGTAGCATGTTTTTGTAACATTAAATGTGGAAGATTTTGACGCTCAATTACGTTCGCCCCTTCCTTCACAAGACACTATCTCAGTTTCCAATAGGATATGGCCATCGAGTGACGTCATGACGTTGATAGACCAAAGTAATGTCACTGCTATTACTGCAGAACAGTTACCGGTCACACTTAGGGAGACTTAGTATGTTTGGAGATACATCTAGATACACTCTTGGTATAGGAAGATTTTTTCTTGGTAAACCTACACCTTTTTCCATGATGAAATATCTCATTTGAGTGTATATTTCAGCCTATTTATCAACGTAGTGCCTCTTTTGTGAATAATAATAATCAAAAGACACGAATATGCTGCATTTCCAAGAAGACTGGTATGGAATTCTGATTTCAGTTCGATTAAAAATAGCTTTTCTTTAAATTATAGCACTTATTGGCTGCCATCGTGGACTGACATATTTCTCTTTCACAGAGCTTCTAATATTACATGTTGAACAGTATCTTTCGTGATATACAGACATAACGTGGTTTATAAGAACGGATATTTTAAGTTCTCTAGACTATGGATTATCTTTGGAAATGCGTAACTAATATATTGGATAACTGTACTTATATGCCCGGTGACATGTTCTTTCTTCAGCCAAAAGTCCAGTTCTATCACACGTATCAGATACCCTGGTTGGTCTCCAAAGCATCCGGGCATTTCAAAAAGTTTCTCAATTCAAGAAAACGTTTGGTTCCCTTCAGAACAAACACACCACAGCATGTTATACATATGACGCCGCCTTCCGTGGTTTCGGTGTTAGATGTCTCCTTGTGCTTGTCGTCTTTTTAAATGTTACCACCTTCAGCTGCATTTTTCTCAAGAATGGTATGATATTCTTTATCTCTTTAAGAATACATATATACATATAAATAATCTGTATTTATCTATCTAGTGCGATACCATTCTGTCAACTATATCAGATTCACCGATTGCCACTTTTAGTTTCCCAATTTTGACACATCCGGTTCACCTTATAATTCCAAATCTTATGCTCCCTACCCGTATTCTCGCTGGAGAGAAACAACATGTAAGAACAAACGAAATTGCCAAATGCCTTCTTCGGTGTAGCGTCCGACATGCTATTAAAAGCGCGTTGACAGGCCATTGGTCTCAAACGAGATACCAGCATATATCATCATCAGCAAATCTGAAACACTGCGAGCTTGACTAAAAGTGGGAGTGGGAGAAGATTACAATTTGACATCGTCAACTATCCCTTTCTGGATAGTAATATTCTAGTGCGACCTGCACGTGGCGTATACAAATCTCGCTGTGTACCATTGCTACCTCCTGTGTTAAATGTAACGGCTTTAAGGATAGCTATCCCCTTAGAGGCAGTTTTTGCACCCCCATGACAATTTGTCGTCTGTATCAATAAATATACAAGATAACCATAATAAACTATATATTTTATGAAACCATACATCGTAGGGATTCCAACTATATGATTTGTATCACTGACGCTGCTAATGTGTAGAAAATATTCCAATTTTAAAAAAATAAAATGAAAACAATAGCGTCCATTTTTCAATTGAAATTTCATGAAAACTGTTGGTCTTGTTTCAACTTTGATGGTATACCTTGGTAGGAGACAATTCGAACTAGTAAATTTTATCTCATTTTTTAAAATTTTACTAAAATAAATTGAAAAAATGTACTTTTTTACGGTCGTTTGTCTTAAAAGTTGGATAATTAAAAAACGAAGCTGAACTTACAAAAAGTGAGATAAAGTTTTCTAGATCACCTTATAAGTAACAAGCATGCCAAATTTCAAAAGCGTAGCATAAATACTTTTCGAGAAATAAACGTTTGAATTTCGGATTTTGTACAAAAATGAAAGGCTAGAAATCGGGCAAAATGTGTCCAGCTATACATCTGATGAATTAATCCCTATTTTTTGCTTGAATTCTATTGTCAAATACATTTTTAATCTGTCTACTCGAATTCCTGTTTATTCTGGATAACTATTACACTAAGTTTTTTTCATCAAGTCGGTTTAAAGTCCAATTTAAACTTTAAAAAACCTGCTAAAACTTGTTCACACCTGTGTAGATTACTTCACGGCGGGTGTCTGAGTGAAGTGTCACTGTCATAATTAGAAACAAAAATAAGGATGTTTGCATGGTTTTGATCAGAAGGGGGTACATTAATGTAAATAAGTAGGACTAATAGATAATTAGCTTACCATAATACTGCGGAAATGAGTTTTGGAAAGGGAAATTTAACAGACAAAAATAATAGTAGCCAAGCCCAAGCTAAGGCAATCTGTTTAATTGTTCCAGGGCCTCGGAAACTAAATGTTTAATCCTAATATTGAAGCACTTCTATTTATAATTTTGATTTCATTTTTTCACCAAATGTTAGAGGAAATAGTGAATATTTGAATGAAGAAATAAAAAAATGACCAATTTTGACCCTCTAATGGGATAGCTATCCTTAATCAACGTCACAAAATTGGAGATAAATTTCGCATGCTGATAGCAAATACGAGAGTAGCGTACAAAGTGTATGGTGTTAAGTTTTATGTTTAATTCCGCTTAACCAGGGCTAAGTGCTAAAAGGACACCTATACTTTAAAATCCTCATGATGTCCATATGAACACATACAACTGGAGTGTGACTGAGATACATCATTCTCTGGATAGTGACTTTGCTACGGAAATCATAAGGATTGAGAATACTGATCAGCGATACGGATTTGATATTTTTGGAACATCATGATGTATTGCCAACATAGAGAATAACTGTTGACCGCTTCTATCTTGCAAGAAACTAGCCTATGTTTATGTCTACTATATTTTCCTTTGAATTTGGGGTTAATGCTGTTATTTGGATTAGGCCGCGGAAATTATTTATTGGATGACTGTGAAACATTGAATGACGTAATATACGCTTGTATGTTTGACATCGCTCTAAAATATTTGTACCTAATCCGGCACAAACCGGCGCTAGGCGCCGTGTGATCATGTCATTTAACATATCCAAATGAACTATCGATATAAAAGCGTGACTGGGATGCAAATCATCACATGTATCTCTTTTGATCCTTGCGATGTTTTTAGAAATATGCAGATATATTTGTCAGTGGGGGCCATATGACTTGTCAGTACGCTCCTATCGTTTTCCACCACCGTTTTTATGTTGCGTTAAATTTGTTTATCTTCAGAATACGGTTTGTTAAGGTCATAGATCTGAACATATTTCCCCAAAAATATTAGAAGTGCCCGGTATGATGTCTTCAACATTCAATTTGTATGAGTTGTGAAAAAATACAACTATAGCTTGCCATATTTGAAGATCAAAGCAAACCCTCGCTTCACGACTTCGACCTACCATGATTAGCTGTTTTTCTGGGTTTAAGAATTTATCAGTGGGTTGAAGAAAATGGCAGAACGACAGTGAAGTAAATAACTTCAAATGTGAGGATATGTCCAGGAAACTGTTCTCATTTCGTATGATTATTTTTGTTCACTGTCCCTCTCTGTTTTGAGTTTCAGATGTTGATGGGGCTCTAATTGCGTTATCCCTAGTTTACATCATTACTACGGCATTTAATTTCGAATATCTCATGCGAATTACCTGTGACCTTGACAATAATGTAAGTACATCACTTCGGTGTAAATTTACGCATTCTTGTTCAGTTTTATTCCTACCATGGACGTATTTTGATAATTTCTTCATACTTACATCTCTTCCAGATATTGGTGTACACCTTGGGAATAAACATACACCAGCTGTCGAAAATAGAAAGAATATTGACAAATGATGGATTTAAGAAGCCACTTTGGTCGCAAAATCGGCGAATGACTACAAGCCCTCGCAAATGCTAGCGTATTGGGATTTTTCAAATCGCTTTCCATCCGCGGTCCGTGGTCCGTCGTCAGTCAGTCATCCGTCCGTAAACAATTCTTGTTATCGCGATTTCTCAGGAACTACAGCATGGATCTTTCTGAAATTTGGTACACAGGTTCCCATTGGGATCTAGATACCTTTTCTGGTCCGATTCGCAAATCCAATATGGCCGCCAGGCAGCTATCTGTTGGATTTCCCCATGAAACATTTTTATCGCGATTTCTCAGGAACTACTTCTGGATCTTTCTAAAATTTGGTACACAGTTTCTCGCTGGGATCTAGTTGTGCAAGGTAACTTTTCTGGTCCGATCCGCAAATCCAATTTGACCAGCAGGCAGCCATCTTGGATTTCCCCCAAGGAAATTTGTTATCGCAATTTTTCAGGAACTACTGCATGGATCTTTCTCAAATTTGGTACACAGGTTCCCCTTGGGGTCTAGTTGTGCAAGATATTTTTTCTGGTCTGATTCGCAAATCCAATATGGCCACTAGGCAGTCATCTTAGATTACCTCATAAAACTTGGTTATCCCGAATTCTCAGGAACTACTGCATGGATCTTTCTCAAATTTGGTACTCTGGTTCCCCTTGGAGTGTAGTTGTGCAGGATACCTTTTCTGATCCGATTCACAAATCCAATATGGCCACCAGGCAGCCATCTTTGATTTCCCCAAGAAACTTTGTTATCGCGATTTCTCAGGAACTACTGCATGGATCTTTCTGAAATTTGGTACACAGTTTCCTCGTGAGGTCTAGTTGTGCAAGACATCTTTTCTGGACCGATTTGCAAATCCAATATGGCCACCAGGCAACCATCTTTGATTTCCCCATGAAAACGTTATCGTGATTTCTCAGGAACTACTGTCTGGATCTTTCTCAAATTTGGTACACAGGTTCCCGTTGGGGTCTAGTTGTGCAAGATACCTTTTCTGGTCCGATTCGAAAATCTAATATGGCCACCAGGTGGCCATCTTGGATTCTCCATGAAACTTTGCTATCGTGATTTCTCAAGGAGTACTGAATGAATCTTCCTCAAATTTGGTACATAGGTACCCCTTGGGATCTAGTTGTACAGGATACCTTTTTCGGTCCGATTCAAAAGTTCAATATGGCCGCCAGGCAGCCATCTTGAATTTCCCCATGAAATTTTGTTATTGTGAAGTCTCAGGAAATTACTGCCTGGATCTTTCTCAAATTTGGTTCACAGGTTCCCCTTGTGATTCAGTTGTGCAAGATACCTTTTTTGGTCCGATTCGAAAATCCAATATGTCCACCAGGTGGCCATCTTGAATTCCCGCTTGAAACATTGTTATGGTGAATTCTCAGGAACTACTTCATTGATCTTTCTGAAATTTGATACAAATTTTGTGCAAGATACCTTTTTGGCCCGATTCGAAAATTCGTGTTACGCTTCAAATTAATACGGTATTCCTGTGTTGTGACGTTGCATCACAAGAGTCGGTGGATCAAATGGTAGGGCATATTCTTTATATGGAGTATAGAGAATATCCATACCTTCGTCTTCTATATCAAGGGGTTAAAATGATTCCGAATTAAAATGTATTTCTTCACATTTTAAATCAGTTTACTTTAGTCCATGCCGTTGCAAGTGAATTGCCCCACTGTTTCATCTGCCGAAGGGTCGGCTACACGAAGGGACGTCACTCGTGTGACGCAACGTCACAACTCGACAACTGTAGACTACTCCATGTTTCGATCCGAGGGAGATAATTAGGATTCAGACTCTTTCAAAGTTTCAACATTACTGCACGGACCGGATACCTTCAGTATTGTGTACCATCTTACTATTTTCGAGCATGGTATATTAAAAGAGATATCTGAAACTATCACAGTAAACAGAACAGAATTAGCATTCGTTTCTCATTATAAAATCATAGGTCTGTTTCACAGCTCATGCCAAGAGATTTGTCTTCGCTTCCAGTACACAATGAAGACACGTGCAAAAAAAAAATACTACAAAACGAAGACGAAGGATCCTCCAGATATTCGCTTTCAGACTAACTTTGTTCATTTCAGTTGTACTATAAGAACTGACATAAGGTACAGTTTCTTGAAATCTTGAAACTCCTGAAACTTATAAAGATAATATCTTGGTGTTTTCTAGCGTCCTTTTTCGCTCAAATTCGAAATTCTGCAAACAAAATTACAAATCAATTGTTTGTTCTTAGTAACAATGGACAAAAAGATCTTCTTGTCATTAGCTTACAATTATCGGACAATGGTGGGCGCCAAGATACTTCAGGATATCTCCTTTTCTTACGACCAGAAAATGACACAAATTTCATTCTAAATACAAACGCAGGAAATACCTTTATTTTGGAGGTCGGCACCAGTGCTGCTGTGAAACGAATTTAGTGAGACGACACACAGCAAACAAGGTAGCCGTAAAAACCTACCGAATGGCAGAATGGACAAGTAATCTTGATTCCAGTTAGGTGAATCCAACATTAAGATTATTTCGTGCTGTGTTGGTTATGTGTGTACCTTCAGTGTGAAAAAAGTAGGATGACAATGATATTTGAACATCACTTATCATCCTTATCTACACATCGAGAATTTATGCGAACTGAATGTGTGAATTTAGGTTTATGGCTTTAATTATTTCCCCCGTTCATTTTCCCGCTGTCTATCTAGATGACTTCCGTGGAAAGAATAATATCGTATACGAAGCTGGAGACTGAGCCCCAGAGAACTTCTCAAAACCCCCCAACAGAACAATGGCCTACACGTGGAGAAATACGGATGAAGGACGTTAATCTCACATACTACCTGAACGGACCACTTGTGATGAAAAATATTTCCTGTAATATAAAGGCCCAAGAGAAAGTGAGTATATAGAATTAAAATAATGGACTAATGATATCTTCTTTAACCCGCGGCAAGTTTGTAAGATATCACGAGGATATCCTGATCTTAGAAGAGCATGATGATTCATCAGGCCAACAGCCGCCTAACCCCAGACCCAACATGATCCAGATATGCCAGAATCAGGAATCCTGAGCAACATACGCTCTGAAATGTTTGACTTGAGTTATATAGTCAGGTGAAGGGGAAAATGAATATCACATGTGCTGAAGCATTTGCATGATAAAATGATGGCTGTAATGAATTACGGAGTGGTCGATCACTCTAGTTTTTTAAGAGCTGTTTCAATACTTAGCCTAACTTCTCAACCTCGTACAATATTGCATATGCTAAGAATTTGATAAAATTATCTGTCATTTAATAGACCGATACATGCCAACTTTTAACTGCTCTTTCTGCATTCACTTTTCCATGTCCAATTAAAAAAAAATATATAACTTTAATTTGATATAAAAGAGATTATTTTATATCAAAAATGAACGAATACTTGCAATCCCGGCATATGGCATACACATGCGCCGTTTTAGAATTTATTGATTTACTTTCGATGTCAAAAATACTTTTGCCATATGATATTTGACATATCAACAAAAAAGTTTTGATAAAAAACATTTTTCTATATCTATAATAAAGTCTTATTTTCAATATAAAACATGAGGCACCAGGTGCTTTAACAGTCCAGACCAATATGTTTCTATGGGTGTAGGGGTATGGATGCACAGCAGAGATTTATGGCATGCGAAATGAAAACCCAAGCCACAACTCGTTGCATGTTATCTGCATACCAAATTTGACAAGGATCCGTCAAGAAATCCCCAGACTGCCCGGAAACCGAATTTAGATTTTGCCATCAGGTGGCATGACGAGCGGTTCTCAAGTTGTTGCACGAAAACGAAGTTCAGGCGGACATATGGATGCACTGACACACGAATGGACGGGCAATTGGAATCCAGTATACCAACTGTATTATGTACAGGGGTATATAAAGTGACATGGTATCCACATATCTGTAGCAAAAAAAAACATGTAAAGTTGTGATCTTATTGCCCTGGCCTGAAACTAAATGTCGGATGGGGCTTTTGTCCATTGAGGCATTTGTCCACGGTTTATCTGTTCGCTGAGCCTGTTTTGCAAATCCCAAAAGGAATGCTGTATTCTTCTCATACTGTTCATGACTCTCATAGTATAGCTTTCATTTATCGAGAGACGAGGATACATTTTGTTGTTGTTGTTGTAATAACAGTTACCTTCATTATTCAGTTGGATAAATTCATTTCATGCACACATAATACATCGTAAAGTTGTTTCATACATTTATTCAGAACATATAGCAAGTAAACAATGGCTTTATTCAGTGTAGCATTAAAAAAAACCCTCTGTGTACTATAGACATAGATCTGTGAGGTACTCTGCCGATAATTGGTAAATGGTAATTCATGAGCAGAAAAGGTTTTGGAGTTCAAAACTGTAGATTTAAACTTGTACTACACTTTCCAGCAGATTCTTTTTTGTGTTTATCTCCCTTGTCCATAACCATGCAGGTAGAAACAATTGGTGCATGTAATATGTAGACTAATGTAGATCAGGAAAAATGCTTGCAACATTCCATCAATATTTTGGAAGTAAAATGGAAAGAAAACATTTCTCAATGCAGGGAAATTATTATGTAAATGATTTGACCATCACTAGTTTTTAGAAACTTACCACAAGAAGCCCATAATAAATAATGTTTGAATTAAACCATGATACTGATGGACAAAAAAGTGGACGAACAGACAGACAGACGAGGAGCTGACCAAGGAAACATACAAAAGGCACATCTGCAGATTACATTCTTTATTGGACAGAATTTCACCGGCTTACATTCAGTAGTTCTCAAGATATGGAGTCCCGCAGAAAGAGGGCGGACAGATGGGGTGACAACAATACCCCTGAGCCCGATCGGGCTTCAGCTATTTATAATGATGTCAGGAGCACCAAGCAGTCAATTGACAAATATACAGATTATCAAATATTTTGCAATTAGAAATGGCCCCTAAGGTTTCCGTTCAATCAGAGAAACCGGTATTCATTACAAGTCTCTTGGTGCGTCGATGATGTGTGCCAAATTTTACATCAAGCATTTGAACGGTATCAGAGATAGAGATCGTTAATGAATAAATTTGCATAATTTGAAGATGGCCGCCCATCCTTTCCGCCACTCAGAGAAACTGATGTGGTTATTCATTAATGCATGTCTCTTGATACATCTATGCTGTATACCAAGTTTCGTATAGAACACATAAATGGTATCAGAGATATACATCAGTAAAAATTTTGCATAAATTAAAGATGGCCGCCAAGATTTCCGCCCAGTCAGAGAAACCAGATCTGTCATTCATCGTAAATCCCTTGATACATCGATGATGTATACCAAATTTTACATCGAGCACTTGAGCAGAATCAGAGATAGAGATGGTTAATGGATTTGCATAAATTAAAGATGGCCGCCCATCTTTCCCGCCACTCAGAGGAACTGATGTGGCTATTCATTGCAAGACTCTTGATACATCGATTCTGTATACCAAGTTTCGTATAGAACACTTAAATGGTACCAGAGATATACATCGTTAAACATTTTGCATAAACTGAAGATGGCCGTCAAGGTTTCCACCGAGTCAGGGAAACTGGTTTTGGTCATTCCTTTGAAGTTTCTTGATGCATCCATGATCTATGTCAGGTTTCACACTGAACAGTGAAATGGTATCCGAGATACAGAAGATTAATGGTTTCGCATTAATTAAAGACGGCTGTCAAAGTTGCCAACCAAAAAAGAATTTTTTTATATCAAAAAGGGTATTTTATATGAGTACTAAACGAATAAATACCAAAACGGCTTTCCATAAAACAGACGTTGGCTGCCAACTCTACAAGAGCGCGTGACTACGTGAACTAGACAATTGACATTAGAGAATTGGAATTGGCATCACCTCCGAAAGAGGTGCACATCTATAACTCTGTTTATATTTTCCCCAGATAGGAATCGTAGGAAGAACTGGTGCTGGTAAAAGCTCGATAGTGTCTGTTCTCTTTCGTCTGGCAGAACCCACAGGGACAATCCACATTGATGGTATAGAAATAACAAAGATCGACCTTCAACACCTAAGATCTAAGATATCAGTGATACCGCAGGTAAGTTGGTATATGCATCGTTCCATCTGGGTGAAATAGTAAGCGTAAGATTCATTATTCAAAAATCAGCCGTCGTCAATAAATTAATTTCCGTGTCAATAATCGAGAAACCTGATTCACCGTTAGCACCAATTCCAAACGTGTATGAAATAAAAATGATGAAAACACAAAAGATTTCCATATCCTGTTGAGAACGGTCAACATTTTTTATTATTATATGACTGTGCGTGTTACTCTTTCTCCATTGGACCATTCGCCGTCACGTGGCTGTCGTTAATTTTCCATATTGACTCCGAAGCGGGTCCATAAATGTGATATTGACTCGGCGTGACGTATGCGTCTGCTCAGCCAATGAAAATAGTCGTTGGATTGGCCGTCGGTGTACAATTTGGCTGACGAGATCGTCGGGAGCAAAGAAAATACCTTATTATATGCTATATTCTAACTACTTTCACCAATTTAACGAGGAGGAGACGTCAGTGTCATATAATAAAACAATTATAGTCTTTTGATATCGGTCAATATGTGGTTTTGTGGACCTGAGAAAACAATATTCACCTCGGCCTTCGGCCTCGGTGAATATTGTTTTCTCAGGTCCACAAAACCACATATTGACCTCATCAAAAGACTGTAATTGTATAATGATGTCAGCAAGACACGATTATATTTCGTACACTTTACATAAAATCCTCTCCCATTGACCATCTTTATCGAAATTAATGTCCATATCAGTTTTCAGAGTATGTATCTCAGTCCCGCTTTGATTGTCTATATTCATTAGAACAAAATGAGAACGAATTGGAACGAAACAAAATCTTGTACGCTACGATGGTATTCTTTAGTCACTATACGATATTCAACACACACATTGGGAAGCTTTGAATGGAGGTGTTAGGAGGTATAGCCCTGTTTTACAACTGTATGCAATAATATTCTGTAGCGTTGATTGAAATCGTCACAGTCTGCACAGGATTCAGCAAATTTGACCAGGCGAGATATGTATATGCTACATGTCGGTTCTGCGGGAATATTGCTGTCCAGAAATAGGTGGTTAACTAATTTACATTTGTAGTCATCTCTCTTGTCGTGGAGTCAACGTGAGAGAAGTCCTGGTCATTCTTGGTCCAAAGATGATGTTCTGTTTGGACTATCAATAGTTTGCTCCAAATCCAGTGAAGGGAGGAGGGTATATATCCTTCATAGCGTCGCTAATATTGGAATCATCCAGTGCTAGGAGATCGTCCATCATGCCTTTGTTGAATGAGAAAGAATGGGCTTTGCAATGGTTATCTTTTGACAATTTTTCCAAATATGCGTATATATACGAGAACAGATATACCGCTGCCAATAGTGATGCGCAATTTGTACCTATACGCTCTTGGCATATGGTATTGTCGAATGTCGCATAGATATTGTTCATGACAAATTGAAGCAGTTCTATACAACGATTTGATTAATGCGCTAAGGTGTTCAATGATGTTCTGTCGAGGAATAGTAGTAGGGGAGATTGGGGTGCACTGGGACATTTTTCACCTTTTTGCAAAAATCTCTGTTATTATTGCCCTGTAGTGTAACCTTGTATACTCTCGTTATAACTTATACTTATTATGACATAGTCACACAAAAAAATCTGAAATATCTGTTATACTTTTCTCCACAAATCTGTTTTAAAAACGTAAGAAAATGTGTCCCAGTTTGCCCCACTATGGGGTAATCTGGGACACCCACTGGGGTGCGATGGGACAATAATCAAAATACATTTTATAAGAAGTATATATTAATATGTTCCATAGGAGTTTAGAAGATTCAACAGCGGTGGTTAAGTTAGTTGCTATTTTAGGCCTGCTTTACGTAAAATATTTCCCAGGAGCCAAATTTGAGGAAAAAAATATTTTGTGTGATTCTCATCACAACAAAAGCATTTGATTTTGAAAGCTTTAGTAAAACTCATCAAATCTGATAGGATTAGCAAATACTACCATCTAGGAAACAAAATAATGCACTTTGATGGCATTTTAGGATGAAAGGGAATTTCACCAGTTGATTATTATTGTCCCACTGTTCCCCGGCATAAGTGTCCCACTCTGACCCACATGCATGATATATTCCTTTTTATGACAAAAAACTAATACATACAGCTGAGATACTAAATCGATATAATTAAAGTGTACCTTTGTCCATCCTCTCTCAGTAGTAATAAAACAGCAATGAAGTACTGCTGAAAACTTCTCATAACGAACTATCATCCTCAGCCCTAAAAATTTACTTGGACTGCTCAAAAACAGTTTTTGTATCCCTAATTTTTTACCAATGATAGGTTTTACTTGTAATCAATATAGAAGGTGTATGGGGGTGATAGCTTTCTCCTGATAGTAATGTTATGTGCCTCTTATTCTTAACAAAAGAGCTAGACGGCTTGTCCCACTGTGCCCCATGTTCCACCGTACCCCAATCTCCCCTATAGAGAGTCGAGAAATCCTGAATATATCCATGTCTATACGGTATGTATCCTTTGTCATCTACTTCTTCCATAAGACCATTTAAAATTTTAAGTATCCACATGCATTCGACATCTGCATTCCTTGAAATGGCTGCACACAAATCCCACCAAATGATTTAACTGTCTCCATGGCTTTTCTTAGCCAATTGGACAGAGGTACACTTGTGCGACTTCTGGAACCATCTAGAATTCTAGCTTTGTGTGGTGGCCAATGCTTTTAGGGAGTCCAGGAATTTTTTGGATATCGGTAAGACTGGTAGGAAGGGAAATACCTCTTTCGTTCAGAATATGCTTGTGTTTGTTGAATATAGCATCCAAACTAATTCGAGTTGAGCATTAAGTCGATATAGATGCAGGTGAAATGGTCATACTCATCTTCTTATCCAGTACCTGGTAATTGTAATATTCACATATTTTATTTTATGTGGGCATTGTCTGTTGGAACAATAACGATTTTTCACACAATGGTGCTCAGCGTTTGTTTTGATTGTGCACTAAGGTGATATTTTGGTCATTTGAGATCGATATACCTCAGCTCGTTATATTTTGGTAATCAGAAATATCGTAAGGTCCATATTGCACAATATGTCAAGGTTACCAGTCATAACATATCGGCATAGTTGATAGATAAAATCCATTTTTCGCATAAACTAGTTTTATATGAACTAGGCTGAAAGTAACTCCGTAAATGAACATTTAGAATATACAGTCAGCTTTAAGCAGAAAGGACGGTAAAGGTATGTAGTCCTGCAGAATCGTGCAATATTTCGGGAGAATTGTAGGTTTTGTGATAAAAGCACCAAATTTGGCACAGTGATAGCACATGACCTACTGACCAAATCTGGATATAGAACAAACTTAAAAATTCCAAGTTGGCGCCATTTCCAATATGACCGCCAAGTATTTGGGAAATTCAAGATAATCGCGAAGATATTTGCATACAGTCCATTATTCCAATAGGTAATGAAGTATTATCAGGTATGGCGGATTCCACGATAGCCTTGAGCACTTTTCCGTTAAATTTTCCGTTCAACCGAAAAATGACGTTCGCAACTTTAAGAATATAAGCAAACTAACTCTGTGCCATGTACATGGTTGCTAAACCCAGCAAGGCTGTTTAATATATGCATAAGTGAATACAAACAGTTTTACCATGTATGGCCTACATTTCTTATCTGTAGTATAATAGAGAGACAGAAATGTAAATGTTGCTAATGTCTTATGTGCTAATGTCATATTTCCGTCATAATTTTTTTACAACATTCATCACAAATCAAATGTAAATCAAAAAAAATTAATAAAAGATTTACAGATATATGTGCCATTGTCAGTGTATGAAAATGCCATGCTGTGGGTGATTGAACAATGTTGCTTATGTCATTTCCGTCCAACTCCCGGGATGGAAATGACATTAGCAAAATTTTTAAAAGACCTAGTATTACAGCATGGTTGATGTCATACACTGACAATGGTACAGATATATCAATACGATTGACCTAATTCCACTGAGCATATTCAAGTGCTTGTCTAATAAGAAATTTCTTGTACATGTACAAAATGGATTTTGACGGAAAAGTGATAAGCAACACAAATATTGCAAATGTCATTTATGTTTTGTCCTGTTAAATTATAAACTGTACAAAGAATTCATAGGGGCATCTGTTTATTTTCATCTTATGCTATTCATTGGCATGTTTTAGATAGTAAGGTACAGGGCACATTGTTTGCTTACGATATTTTTGAATTTATTGGTGTTGCTGATGTCATTTTCTTGTTCCGTCAATGAAATGGGAGTTAGTGGACTAGGCTATTGTCGAGTCCACCATATCGTGCTCCTGTGATTCGTTTTGCACAACTGCGCATCGTCTTCAAGCTATGAATAATATGTAAATTATATAATTAGATAATTACCTCCACCTGCTCCAGTCACAAGGAATGTATAGGGATTACGCCATACTAGTAAAATATTCCTATCAGATGATAGACATATTGGTAGTTCAAGATATTTTTACTTCATACAAAGGCCTTGGGCTCATTTTCAAACCTGTTTATACTATAGGTAAAAGGATAATGGGAAATTCAAGATGGTAGGAATCTTTTATCCCTTTATATTTGTACAGTTACCCAAGAAATCTAATTCTATTCCGAAATTTTCCGAAAATGGTGGACTGGCTGTGATATGTTGTCTTCCATGTTGGTGTCAACAGCTCCTCTTTAGAATTGAGCTCTTTAACATAAACTGCGAACATCGATACATTTGTCAACATATACAGGTGATGACAACTGAATTTTCTTCACAAGAGCCACATGTATGTATTATAAGATTATCACATCTCAGTCGTGACTAATATGTCGACATTTGTGGGTATACAAATCTGCAGCTGACCCTTAGTCATTCGCGATCACATGACCCTAAACACTTACAGATTGTAGTACATTGCGCTACTGCTCGGACACACTTGCATCACCCTCTCCCCCCTTGTCTGTCCAGTAATCACACTTTACTTTAACAGTTCCTGACAGCCTCTGGAGGCGTGTAGTAGGTTAGTCAAATAGGTTTTCCATCTCTGTGTTGCACCTTTGATCCAACCCCATTGCGCCTAAGTAGCTTTCGTATGTTGCAGTAGGGCAGCAGACGTTGGTGGAATAGCTTCAATGGATCTTCCTTCGTGTGAAAAAGATCCATATGGGTCCTCACCCTCAGGGTACCGAATCCCGCCATCTATCTCCTAAACTAAGCCTCGCCCAACCCCTACCCTCATATATTCCTGTAGCTTACCCACACTACACTTATTCGATCCATCCATACTCTCGGGAACATGTCCCCATCCCGCCGTACCAAACTCCATCCTCTATTTCTTCAACTTAGCATCGCTTGGCCCGCTATTCTCATATATTTCGAGACCTTACATCAAGCTCTTCTTAATCAACCCATCCACTACTGTTGACAGCATGTCCTCGCCCTCGGGGCACCGCACCCCACCATCCATGTCCTAAACTAAGCCTAGTCCGATATCTACCCTCATATACTCCTGGAGCTTAGGCCATGGTACATTTGTCCAACCCATCCACTACCCCCGGGAACCCCCAGGGCACCTATCCCCGCTGTCTATCTCCTTACACTATCATCGGGAGTATTTCCCCAACCCCGGGCACCAAGCCCCATCATCTATCTCCAAAACTAACCCTCACTCGGCCCCCAGTATTGCGTTCGCGCTTATGTATCCAAATTTGTGTGTAGTTTGCAATGTTGTTATAATTCTGCCACCACTCATTGAATTGCAACCCCCAAAGGTGTCGATTTATCAGGTGGAGCCCCAAGTTTTATTATAAAATCCTTCATATACATTTTTGGGGGTATATCCTATATACTTGGCGGCCATCTTGAAAATGGCGGCCATCCTGGAATATTTGGAGTTGGGCCCATATCGAGATTTTTTGAGAATGTGATGGCCTATCACTGTGCCAAATGTGGTGCTTTTATCATCAAATCCACAATCATTTCACCATTCTGCCCGACTAATAAGCGAGGAGCAGAGTTCAACAAACACTGATCAAACAATGGTGGAAGTTACAGGCGTATAGATGCCATTATTCCATGGTTTAATTTGGGGGTTTATTCTTAATGGCAAATATTTCCTTGAAGAGGTAACTGTAAATGGCATCTAAGAACCTCATTGTCTTCAAGTGAACATGTTCTTCGTTGTCTACATTGTTTCATGGGGTTGAATTGATACACACTGATATATCTGTAACTTACACCATTGTTTGATCAGTGTTTGTTAAACTCTACAGCTCGCTTGTGCATTTACCACCCTTTCTGCTTAAACCTGTATATATAGCTGACTATATACTCTAAAAATATTCATATGTATTACTGACGATGACATAATCACAGCCGAAATATAGAATATTATATCACAATGACTTCCATTTTCGGAGTTACATTCATCCTAGTGTATAGATGAATGTCGACGACTTGTAGTCACACAAAAAGGCACCAGCGATGTGTTCGTCCAGCCAAACTCTTTGATGGCTTTCGAATAATTACAAGATTATTTACTATAGAATTACTGTACTTGTTAGAAATACACGGGGTTCCGTGAACTTGAAATAGTTAGGTACAGCATTGCGAACCTCTGGATCATTTAGAATCTAAATTACGCTATACCTCGACATATTTTAATTATATATACCTTAATCTCAGGTACGCTTTTGTTGTACCTGTTCATGTGGCAAATTGGATGATATTACCACACGGCCCCTAGCACCGGCATAAGCGGTATTAGGTACAAATCTAGAGAGCTATGATGGAAATGCTCTGACAACTCGTATATTGGTAATTAGTGGGCTGTTTCGCTGTGACAACTCGTACACTGGGGATTGGTGAGCTGTGTCCTCGTCAGATGAAAATAACGGCATATAACACAAAAGGCTAGTTTGTAAAGCCCGATGTCGACCTAGCATCAACTT
>JAVTVY010012955.1:0-53675 GCA_036873755.1 Hanleya hanleyi
ACCTGACCATTGGAACAGGGGCGGTAAGGTTCTGGTAGGGAATCTGCCATAGGAGCGCTATTCACTTGCCGGATACTAGGCTCCCCTTTTTTGGCAACAGTATCAGTGTTCGGGTCGCTGTACACCCCATCCAGTTCCAGCGTTGTCCCGGTCACCTCATTTGTAGAGGGATTACGCAGGCAAATCGGGACCCTTGAAGCACCCCGAATTGCCATCTTGGGCACCATTATAACTGACTGGTCAATCACAGGCTCCAAGACGTAATCAACTGGCGCGAAACCATGCATCACTCCCTGAACCAACTGGGAGGTGAGCGGAGGAACAGTAACCGTTTCGGCCAGCGTAACCCTACTAATTGACAGTGGTTCCCCTTCCCCATGACACTTCAAGGTCGCGGACACCGTTCTGTCTCCAATAACTAAGACATTCTTATTGAAGTCCACGATACAGTTATTGGCAGACAGAAAGTCAAATCCTAAGAGAAGGTCATCAACCAATGGAGCAACCACGACGTCCCAGGTACAATGAAAATCTAGCACTGACATTGGTACCTGCCTAACTAGCATTCCCATACTAGAGGATCCCTGGAACGCCCAGTTAACCGAACAGGAGATGACGACACTCCTTGTAACCCCAGTTTAGAGTATAATTCATAACTCATCACTGTGGCCTGTGCAGCTGTATCAACCACTGCCGTGACTGGCGTCGAACCAACTTGCACTGGGATGGTCATAGTCCAACCAGGAGAACGAGATAGAGCAACATCCCGGATCGCCACAGCGGGAGTCTCTGAAACGTCTCTCTCTGTCACAGAGCCTCGCTGAGAACCGGCCACCGTTCCCAGCCCTTGAGCGTTTATAGGACCCTGCGAGTATCGGGTTGGACAATTACGGCTTATGTGACCGAACTCATCACAGCTATAGCACCGCAATTGAGATCTCGCGTTTCTCGTTGACTGTGCACACTGAGAACTCTTGTGTCCCACTTTCCCGCACGTGTAGCAGGTAATAGCAGTCGGGGTCCTTGAGCTCTGGAGAGACTCCTTCACTTTCCCCTGGATACACTCCCCAATTAAGGTCTTTATAGTTGACCTCAACTCCTCACTTAACTGCTTCTCGGTATCAGTTGCCCATATCATAGGCTCTGTATTCTGATCCAGGCCCACAGCCCGAACAGATTTCACAGCCAATGACTTGTGATTGTGCAAAGACAGAGTCACATACTTCAAAGCCTCTTGAATTGTTTGTGGCTCTTTCTCCATTGCGAAGGCAACTGCCTGTCGCTCCCGGCATCCTCGCAAAAAATGCTCCACACAAACAGTTTGAATAACACTGTCTGGGGCATCGGGATAGGCATTCAATGCCAAATAGTTGCATTTTTCCGCAAAATCCTCGAGTGTATCATCAGGACCCCGTTCCTCAACCTGCAACCGCCGCCTTATTGCTTGCGGAGGTTCGCGAATACCGTATCGCTTTTCCAAATTCTCCATTAATCTGTCCAAGTCTCCCTTGTCTCTTTCGGACTGCACATGGAAATACTCTATGGCTTTCCCATGCATGCACTCCAAAAGTTTTCGGAGAGCTTTCTTCTTATTCCATGCCCTAATCTTGGATTCCAATTCGAATTTAATTCGAAACGGAATCCAAGTATCCTTTGCGCCCGAAAACACCAAGGTCTTTGGTAGATGTGGGCTACGGCTACGCCTACGATATCCCCTAGTCGACCTACTAGTCCTCGGAGATCTCGATGCACGGGAGTAACCGGAGCCACTATTACATCCACTATCATCAGTATCAGCTTCTGCTCCTGATGGTAAATCATCCGTTGCCGCCAGCACATGGGCTTGGACTACATTATTATTGATTACCGCAGGGGGCTGCGGTTGAGAATCATACCTCACCCCCCTATGGCTAAGTGGTGGAGGTAAGGCATACCTACTGGCCGCCTCAGCATCACCTCTAGCAGGAGTCGAGGTCCTTGCATTCCGATGCACACCTATTGATCGAACGGCCTGTGTACCGACTTCTTGACTACCAACCTCCGTCCCTCGAGCTGGACCCGTATGAACGGAAGTTGGCAACCCAGAATTACGAACTGGTCCCCGAATACCTGGGGGATTGCCATGACCATACACACTAGTCGATGGCATTACGCTCATAAGTCCATTCATAAATCTAGTCTGGGAGTTGTCCAGCACAGCCGTAGGGACAGTGGTATCCTCCAATATTCCCTCATCGGCATGTTGCTGAGCCGGCTCCTGCCTTGGCTCTTGCTGGACAACCTCGCCGACCGAAAAGGTATTATTTAGTGGATTTAATTCCACTCCTGCACGTGGAGCATTCACAGGTGCAGGTGGCGCATTCACGTGAACATGATCACTCGACTGAACCGAAACTGCGTTCAACCGAGCATGGAATGTATTTACTGGTGCAGGCGATGGCGTTATTGGAATCGGAAGTGCATTCGACCGATTTGGAACCTCTTCCCTACCCCTTTCAGTTAACTGTTGAGGTGTGTCAGCATTATCTGCTAGGTCCGCCTGACGAGCGTCCCTTGAGGTTACCTGTAATGAACTCTCTGATGCCCCTCCACGTTGGTTACTCAATAATGCAACGACAATTCTTATATCGGAACTCATTTGTTCTACTTTACCATCCACTTGACCTACTTTGTCATTCACTTGGTCAACTTTATCATCCACTTGACCTACTCGAGTATCTACTTGCTGACCTAGTTCACCTACTTGAGTGCTTACTTGCTGACCTAATTGTTCAACCTTAATATCCACTTGGGTCAATTGACGCCCTTGAGTATCAACCTTTTCCTCTATTTCACCTACTCGATCAGTCAATTCCTGATGCTGGTCACTTACTGTTTCTACTTCATTCCGAAGACGCTGAATGACTTCTCCCCATTGATCATTCCTACTAGAAAAATCACTAATGAATTTCTGTATCTCGTGGTCCCTAGTGGCTAATTGACTCTCCAAGAACACACGATTTTCCACTAATTCCTTTTGCAATCCACGTAGTTGACTTTCTTGAAGTTTTAATTGATACTCCATGAGTGTACTACCCTGCATCTCTACCCCAGTTATGGTTTCATGCAACAACAACTCAAAGGCATATTCCTTTGTGAACTTTGTTGCTTGCAGAAATTCCTCAAATGGAATCAATTCATCTGGTCTTTGGAGAGCTACTAATGCATTAGCCCTAGCTGCACCAATACCTTCCAATTGAATCAATTCCTCACTTGTAGCTATTGCTACATTCAATGACCCTATCTCACTATCTGCCATGTCAAGAATCGAAGTGAGCAGACAAGCCAACGGAAAATATAACCAATATTCTCCACAATATCACCCGAAGCCGTCAAGGTCCTATCCAACCACCAATATATCAACCATTAACCAACCAAGCAACTGCAAAAATCAAATCATTAATTCACTATCCACCACTAGTATCGCCACAGTGTATCAGCCCGACTCAATCCGCTTTAAGTCGGCAAATACCGATGATAGGGATGGGGGAAAAAGAAGAGAAAAAAAAATAAAAAATAAATAAATAAATAAATAAAAAAAAATAAAAAAATAAATAAACAAATAAACAATGTCCACCTGCACTCACCAACCCGTATAACAAGCGTGTATCAGTTAACTTCCCTCTCCAAGCGATTTAGAAAATACCGATCGGAGATGGAGAGTGAAAAAATAAAAATGGAAAACAATGTTGCGTAACTGGTATTTACCAACCAGTACGCCACAATCAGTTACCCAAATGCAAACTGAAAAATACCGACCAAGGACCGATATCAGTAACTGGTACTTACTAATCAGCAGAACCAGCATGCATCAGTTCACCTCAATCAGTTACCAAATGCAACCTGGGAAATACCGGCCGAGGACTGATCACTAACTGGCACTTACCAACCAGCCGAACCAGAATGAATCGGTTCACTTTAATCACTTACCAATCCTAATTGGAAAAATACCGACTGCGAACTAATGTCGCTAACTGGCACTTACCAACCAGCAAAACCAGTATGAATCGGTTCACTCCAATCACTTACCAATCCAAATTGGGAAAATACCGACCGCGGACTAATGTCACTAGCTGGCACTTACTTACCAGTAGAACCAGTATGAATTAGTTCACCTCAACCAGTCATAAAATTTAAACTGGAAAATACCGACCGAGGACCAATATCACTACCTGGCACTTACCAGTAAAACCAGTATGAATCAGTCCACTTCAATTACTCAACCAATCCAAATTGGACAAATACCGACTGAAGATGTGTCAAATGTAATAGAAAATATTTGAATTGCTAATTATAATTAAACAGCTATTATTATCTCTTGTGTTTAGGAGAATACACCCTAGTTAGCAAATTGATTTTTAAATTGTACTAAATCGAGGAGTTAATAGTGAGTGAGTGAATAGCTTTTAACGTCGCTTTCAACAATATTTCAGCTATATCACGACGAACCAACTAAGCACCACCCAGCCCAGCCAAAGTCAGAATCCGACAGGATCCTTGTCAGAAACAAACCTATCACTAAGCCAACGAGCCAATTTACAACCTGAAGATGTTTTAGTCAGGGAACACTACTCTTTTAATCTCCAAGATAATTCCTACTCTGCCACTAGAGTTGTATTATAAATAATTTTCAATCCATTTAAACCCCTCAAAGTTATTTAATAGAAATTTCATTCCATATCATACAATCAAATGATTTGAATCAGAATCCCTGGTTATTACTATGAAGGTAATGGTTGATTACTATAACAGTATTTGCCAATTCTTCAAACATTTATGCCTACTAGCAGTATCAGAATAAGATTGAATGTTGGCTCTTTAAGTGGATTATACTGTATAAAGGATTTAATTGAGAGCTGAAATCTATCCTAATTAATATGATGTCAATCAAATCACAAAAACACAACCTTGCATACATACATACATTAACACGCAACACAGAAAGCAACACACATGATAAACACACAATGATCGATGAAGGTTTTGTTATGAAATGATATGTGAAATGATTTCACACCACAATACTTCAAATTATAAAATCAAATAATGCCTATATAATCAGCATATTAAAGTTTAAGACCATTTTCAACCGGAGGGGTCCACTGAGGCCAGCCCTATATATTTATATTAACTCAAACTTTCCTAATCCCTAACTGCACTATACATTTAGAAAACAAAATAACCGCCGAATATTAGGAACAAAAGAAAATAAATAACCTAATTAATTTAGAATTAAAGGCCGTACTCAGTGGAGTACAGGAAGCCCGGCGAATCAACTCCCAGACCAAGGGAAACTACTCTTGTAATACCCGACTAGGTTTCCCGATTGTTCACATCAAGTGAGCCGGTTTACTCATATAAAAATAAACCCCTAATGATCAGGTTCAATACCACCAAATACGCGACACCGAAATTGCTCCTAATCCAGAGTTTTATTCCGGCGTTTTCTATTCTATCTCAAACAATAATATACTATTCTACCTTCTATATCATGGTTTGAAAATTGAAACTAAAATTGTCCTGCACGGACTTCACTCGAATCAACCCGAAAAATTCTGTCAAATTTTCCTAATTATTTACAAATAAAGCCACAACTCCCACTAACCGCTAAATTTATCCTTTATATCCGTATGTTTTGCTTTAATAAAACCGGAAATATTAAGCCAATATACCCGTCTAGAGGTTTCAAAAACCGAAAGCTCTCCGCTAAATTATTCGAAATTCAACATGGCGGCCGAAAAGAAAATGTCAGGATCCAAACAGCCAAGACCACGTGCGTTTCAGATATCGCCCTACAAGGCTATATTTAATTTTGCAATCAAAATTAGTCCTGTATGAGTTTACTTTGGCACCAGTTGAAGTAGGACCTGGTCCGGGAGAAGATGCGGCAGGCTTACCTGTGTATATCAGATCTTGCAAATCCCTCCGGCTGTATATCGTACCTCTGTCTCGTACGGCTGGATGTGGACGACTGGGCAGAGTATAGGCACGGGCTCTCCGATCTCCCGTTTTCAGCCTTCTAGCTTTTCATTGGCTGAGGGTCTTCGGGACATTCCGGCCATCTTCGCTGGTTCAACATGATCTCAGCGGCCACTACCACAGATGTAATAAATTTCATAAAATTGAAGCAAATGACAGTTGATGATATCTGGAGTTTATCACTTCGAAAGATTAAGTGGGGTATGTCATTGAAGGAGGAACTTTTTCTCATATTTTTCCAGGAAAATTCTTATGAGACTCTTCCAACAGGGCAAATCACAACAAAAATAGTAATGCGCCCATAATTTACAGCCGACGTAAATCTAAAATCGCCGATCGTTCTTTGAATATTTTCTTCATGTTTCTTAATTGATGGATTTATTTACACATTAATCGCGCGTTAGACTTATTCGGACTATTTTCTCCGCACTACATTCATGCAATGGTCCCAAACCCTTATGACGTAGTATATCACTCTCAATCACGTGATGAATTGTGTATTCAATCATCTGCATGACACGTGAACACTTATCCAGAAATCTAACATCGTTTATGTAACACCAAACCAATTAAATTTTCATTGTAAACGCAAAGTGCATGTGCCACAAGGCGTGATGTCCTATATGTAACCCGATACACCAAACTGGAGCTTGCTCTTCCGAATGTGCCACTCCAAATTACAAGCGTCTAGTCCGTCATTCATAATCCAGCCGTCGTCCATTAGAGAATATCCGCGTCCATAATCCAAAGACCTCTTCCATTTCCATATAACAGTATTAGCACCAAATTCAAAAAGACAATCATAGTATACATAAACATAGGCTTGTTTCCTGCAAGAGAGAAGCGGTCAACAGTTTTCAATGATGCCGGCAAGACATCATGATGTTCCAAAAATATCAAAACCGTATCGCTGATCAGTATTCTTAATCCATAATATTCGTTGTAAAGTCGTCATCTAAAGAATGATGTATCTCAGTCACGCTTTGATTGTGACTGTTCATATGAGTACCATGAGGATCTTGAAGTACATGGGTTCATACGGCCCCTAGCCCCGGGTTAAGCGGAATTAGAGGCAAGTTACGAAACGTAGCGCCATAGATCTTGCACGCTTCGTTCGTATTTTGCTATCAGCATGCGATATGTATCGCCAAATTTGAGAAACTTTGAGTGTAGGCGCTTGGTGGAATAGCCCTGTTTTTTAAGTTTCTGTACCAATGTTTTGTGACGTTGATTAAAATCGTCACATTTAACACAGGATCTAGCAAATGCTACTAAGCGAGATATGTATACGCCATATGCAGGTCCCACTGGAATATTATTGTCCAGAAAGGGATAGTTTACGATGTCGAAATTGTAATCATCTCTTTTGTCATAAAGTCGACGAGAGAGAATGCCAGCTTCATTTTTATAGAGATATAGATCTAAATATGATGTGCCTGTAGGGCTATCTGTAGTTTCCTTCAAGATCGTCTATATAGCGTTTGGTGAATGAGAAGGAACGGGCTTTGAATGGATCGGTTTTTGAAAGCGCCTGCATATAGTCATATTCATAAGAGAACAGATACAGGTCAGCCAACAGGGGTGCACAATTAGTACCCATTGGAATACCTATATGCTGCTGATATATTGTGTTGCCAAATTTCACATAGATATTTTTAATGAGAAATTCAAGCAACTCTATAAACAAAGAAATATCCCATGAATGATATCTCTTGTATGTAGTCGAGCTAAAGAATGCTTTATGGCTTCCGACATTAATATATCTACGATCAGTTTTCTTGAACACAGATACTATTAATGAACTTATACGGTCAATAAGGTCCTGATGAGGTATTGTAGTATAGAGAGTCGAGAAATCCCATGTGGATACATGTCTGTACGGTATGTGACCTTTATCATCAAGTTCTTCCGTAAGACATTTTGAGTTTTTCAATATCCACATACATTCAACGCCAGAGTTCTTAGAAATAATGGCGCAATACCTTTCCCAAAATGCTTTTACCTCCTGAAGGGCCCTCGTCAATAGGGTTGAAAGAAGCTTGGTGGTGCAGCTTCTAGAACCAGCTATGAATATAGCTTTGTATGGTGATTTATGCATTTTGGGAGTCCAGTATATTTTTGGTATGTCGTTACGACAAATACCTCTTTCCCTGAGAAACTTTTTGTGATTGTTAAATAAATCTTCCAGAGTAAATGCAGTTTGGGAGTAAGTAGACGTATTTGATGAAGATATGTTTACACTCAATACTTTAACCAGCACCTGGTAATAGTAATATTTACATATGAATATTATATTATTCGGAGCTTTGTCTGCTGGGACTATGACAAATTTACTCCGGAGATTTGCTAGAACTTCTTGCGAATTGAGGTTTCTCAGTACTGGTTTTGCTTGGGGAAGAGTACTTCTGTCAATATGGCGGATTGTTTCAACGACCTTGCTCTTGGTGAGGTCCAGCCAATCAGCGAGTACTGTTGGTTCAACTTTTTCTCGCTTAGACCAATCAATATCGTACTGTTCCAATGCAGACAGGACTATCTTCTGGTCGGCCTGCAGATTTATTCTTCTTGGCTCTCTATATTTAGGTCCTTTCATCAGGAGTAATTTCAGATCCTTATCACTCACCACATCAAGGTCACCAGTCACAATATGTTGGCATGGTGTATAGATAAAGTTCGACGATTCACAATCACAACTATAGCCTCCTGACGTGTATAAGTTCCAGTCAAACTCCTGGACAGCATTGGAGTAATTGAATATTTTGGTGGCTATAGATTTAGTGTACTTATATGAAATGCAAGGAGGTTCTGTGAACTTAAAATAGTTTGATACAGCGTTGCGTACCTCTGGATCATTCAGGATTCGAGGTAAATTAATGATGTCCAGTCCTTGCCGATCTTGAGATGTTTCGATTATGTTCACTGGACGATACAACCGAAAATACGCTATATCTTGACATACTTTAATGATTTTTGATGGTATTATATTTCCTGAAGACGCAGATTGTTGTATATCTCTGGCTATTTGATCTAAAGCTCTCAGAGGTAACGCATACAGAACTGTACGTAAGTTATGTATACTATTGGGTGCGTTATTTAAACCCACTATGTAATTTAAAGTGATATGATCGTGAATCATCGAACTATTAAACTTTCGCCAACCATGGCTGCGTTGTCTCCGTTGATGGGGTTTAAATAGTTGGGTAATGTTGGATATATTTGAACGACGGTTTGTAGCATTGCTGAACCCACTGACATTATCATTTAAACCAAACGGAAACACTGACCCAAGTTCTAGCATCCAGAATAATTCCCGCTCTCGAATTTTTCTCTCAAATGCAAAGGGGGAATCCTTAGTAGATGGATAGACGACGTCTATGATCTGAATACTAAAGTTATCCCAGCCATGGTTGGGTCCAGAAAAATGCCTACCTATAAGCAATTGCTTTTTCCTAACGGATTTTCTGTGACCGTTCACCCTAAGATGGAGTCTTTGGGTGGTCTTGACAACATACTGTTGACCACACTTCTTACAGGAAACTAAATAAATACAGTTTGTAGTAGAACAACTAAGATCAACATACGAGTTAACAGAATATGAGTTACCAGTTAACGCGGAACTAAATGAAGCTGAAGTATTAAAGAGTGGACACGTGAGACATCCACGATGTCCACACTTAGAAATTTTGAAATTATTACATATAGAATTCGGTGCTAAACAATCATCAAGCGCAATATTACAAGGTTTGATGTCGTGGCCTTGCTTTGCTGTCAGAAATATATCTGTCATTTGGATTGAAAAAGGTCTTAGTGCATTTCGAACTATTAGAGACTCGGCCAAGAAACCTGCACTAAGGTTCCTCGGGTCTGTCTTCATATTTGTTCTTATAGTTGTGTTCATTATGAGTGTTGGGTGTGCAGGGGCCCGTCCTCGGGGACAACTTGTCCACCAGCAGAATCCAGGCATACACAGGTTAAAATTACAAGCGTCTAGTCCGTCATTCATAATCCAGCCGTCGTCCATTAGAGAATATCCGCGTCCATAATCCAAAGACCTGTTCCATTTTCCATATAACAGTATTAGCACCAAATTTAAAAAGACAATCATAGTATACATAAACATAGGCTTGTTTCCTGCAAGAGAGAAGCGGTCAACAGTTTTCAATGATGCCGGCAAGACATCATGATGTTCCAAAAATATCAAATCCGTATCGCTGATCAGTAGTCTTAATCCATAATATTCGTTATAGAGTCGTCATCTAAAAAAGATGTATCTCAGTCACGCTTTGATTGTGACTGTTCATATGAGCACCATGAGGATCTTGAAGTACATGGGTTCATACGGCCCCTAGCCCCGGGTTAAGCGGAATTAGACACAAGTTACGAAACGTAGCGCCATAGGTCTTGCACGCTACGTTCGTATTTTGCTATCAGCATGCGATATGTATCGCCAAATTTGAGAAACTCTGGCAATTAAGTTGATGTCTTGGTACATGAGGGAGGTGACAGGCTAATTGAATTGTATAACGATCCCTACCAGCCATTTAATTGTCATGGATGTTGGGAGGATGCATTGCATCAGGGGATAGACGTGGAATTTTATTGTCATGGATGTAGGGGGCCTACGTCATCGGGTTTCAGGACAATTCGTGTAGATTTGCATGTACTTGAAACCTGATGACGTAGGCCCCTTACATCCATTACAATAAAACCCCACTTCTATCCCTTGATGTAATGCGGACCCTCAACATCCATGACAATTAAATGGCTGGTAGGGCTCATTATACAATTCAATTAGCTTGTCACCTCCCTCATGTAACGTGACATCAACTTAATTGCCAATGCGAGGTCCCTGGATTGGCACAGTCGGAAGAGCAAGCTTTCAATTGGTGTATTGTGTAACATATAGGAATTCACGCCTTGCGGCACATGTACTGTGCATTGACAATCTAATTAGTTTCGTGTTACATAATCGATGCTAGATTTCTGGATAAGTGATCACCTGTCATGCAAATGAATGACTGCACAATTTATCACGTGATTGAAAGCGGTATAATATTCCATCAGGTTTCAGGTCCTTCAGGTGTCTTGTACACTGGGTTACCCTCAGATCTACTCGATGTGGGAGCGTCTTCTGTCGGAAGCTTTGCGTAGAGCTGCGAACCTATTAGTCCAGATCATGCAGTGTGCTGCTGTTTCTCGTTATGCTACTGCTGGCTATTGCTACAACATGTTCGGTGCCCAGATCCATCAGGCCTTATAGACTCTGCTAGATTATACGGGAAGTTCAATTATTTGCTTTTCTTGTAATTTGAATGCCCCACCAGGTGGGCATGATATCACTATATTTTCTTCTATTTGCACCTAAAAATCCGAATCATCATAATTTACCAGGTTTCTTCGAACTGTTGACATTTGGTGATTGAAATGGGTTTATGTTTACACAGTCTACCAATAAGTTCGAATTAGATCTTTTTCGAAGACGTCTGACGCACTCGTCTTAAGCATCAATTTTACACGCCTTTCAGCGACAGTCGACGTGGACGTCTGTTTTCACGTAGCCAACTTCGACGACCAATGAAAATTAATTGTATTACAACCGAAATTCAAAATACTACAGAAATTTAGCGCAACACACATGTGTTTCAAAGACTAACAATTTTAGTCGCGTACCACAAGAGGCAAATGAATATTGGCAGGCGTGGATCCGGGTGGGCGGGGAGGGGGTCAACCGGTTCAAATCACCCTCCACTCCCCCTAAAAAAAAAACTAAAAACAAAAGAAGAGAGCAGCGGAGGGTGGACTGGAAAAGCCGCCATTTCAGAGCTGTTAATCATAACTGAAGAAGGAAACAAAATGGCTAATAGAGCTAACTATGATGTACTGGATACGCTATCATGATTCACCATCGGATACTCAGTGGTGAACATTCTATCTTGTCAAAAGTATCTTTAAGTTTTCCGCATCTTCTTCATAGAAATAAAATTAGTTCAATAATGATGTCTATAAACGGCAATCAGTCGGAACAAGGAGTGTCTCCTGCATACGTTTCTAGGCATTTACCGGTAAGCTCATGAGCCAAGACAAATCTTTCGGAAAGGCCCTTTTATATAAATAGATTTTCGGCTTCTAGAATGCCACCCAGATAGGGAATCTTGTCGCCAAGTTTATGGCTTCGTCTTACATCTCCGATAGCTCGTTACTGATGTTAATTTCGTAAATTATGTTGATTGCGAGGAGGGGCCCCATGACATTTTGTCTCCATCTTGGTGGCCGTCCTTAGTTTCTATAGACGAGAAGGGGGGACACTCTTATGACATTTTGTCTCCATCTTGGTGCCCGTCCTTAGTTTCTAAAGACGAGAAGGGACCATCTTGGTGCCCGTCCTTAGTTTCTATAGACGAGAAGGGGGAGACACTCTTAGGACATTCTTTCTCATCACACCTGTATCTATAGATCGGTAGAATGCGCACCCAGCAGTCAAGGAACAAGTGGAAATTCAATATACAAACCCTGATCACATATTTGCATTTCGTATACAGGGTATATTATCGTTAACGGGCTTGTTCATCTTGAAGATACATTAGCCGGTAGCCACCATTGTTTGTCTAGTTTAGTGATTGGCAAATATGAGCGCATTGTGTGGCGTCTCGAGAGGACTGAGACGTACACGATATAGATCGGTCAAAAAGAGACCAAAACGGTCTGTCGTCAAAACAGCGGGGTTGCTGGCCATTAAATTAAATACAAACATTATAATTCAGGTTTGTGGTTTTGGCTGTGTGTCGGTCAACAGAAAATCACCGAGATCAGGCAAAACTATGTACATTCAGACTTGATTTTCAGTGTATAGAATTTCAATATTTCCCAAACGTTCAAGTAATAGGCCAAAATGGGATTATTTTTGTTTCTGGGTCATGCCTGTATCACTTCAAATCATACACGTCACAGGTATTTTAATAGTCGAGGATGGGGGTAAAGGGTTATTTTAACATGTGCCACTGCACGTGGACTTCAATCTCCTCATTCCCAAATCGAATTCGTTCCGCTTTTCGAACAGGCAATTGGATCTACAACTGCGAACGACCAGATTTATCGTCAACAATGTTCGCAGGAACAGTGAGATGCTGTCCTTGAATTCTGTATCCAGGGGCGAGTCGCACCTCTCCGACAGATTCGGTGTACGAACTTGGCGGCACTTAAACTATATCGAGATATCAAAGTCCACAATGATATATATACACTCTCAATGCGTTATCCCTATGAATAGCCGCATCCCGGAAAATACAAGTAGTTTCTAAAAAACAAGAGTTTATAGTCCGTCATTCAATATTCATCCGCCGCTCATTAAAGAAATCCCGTATCCATAATTCAAAGACCTAATTCGTACAACAACATCAGCACCAAATTTATAAATCATAGTATATATACACCAAAGAGAACTTGTCAACAGTTTCCATTGATGCAGGTAAGACATCATGATGTTCCAAATGCCAAAATCCGTACCCTGGTCAGTATATATGTTCATATGATTTTCGTGATAAAAGTCGTTATCTAGAAAATGATGTATCTCATTCACCCTTTGATTGTGACTGTTCATATGGACATCATGGGGATCTTGAAATTCGTAGATTTCATACGGCCCTTATATCTCCGGTTTGAGTGGAAGGAGACTGAAGTTATGAAACGTAACACCAACGATCTTGCACTCGACGCTAGCATTTTGCTATCGTGCGATATGTATCACCAAAGGACGAGTTGCGGTAACATAATAACGAAATAATTATCAGAATGAATTTGGTTTGCGAAGTGCTTTTTTTTCAGGAATTTATAAAAAATACTAAGGGAATTCCCCCAGAAAGGGATAAAAACGCACATTTGCACGCTTTTAGATCCTATTAACTTGCACATAATGCATAATTTTGGATAAAGTTGGCAGTTTTACTGATGAAATGAAAATTCTGTTGCTTAATGCAACACCTATAGGACAGAAATCCATCTTACTGCAACCCTTCCTTTGAGACACTGGGTGCGCTTGGTGATAGCCCTGTTTTACAAGTTTCTGCAATACTGTCAAGTTGATTAAACTCGTCACGTTTTGCACGGGATCTAGCAAATGCTACTAGGAGCAGACAGGTTCCACCTGTATGTATATCAGGTGAAGCCAAAATAAGCCGACTTTTCCTATTTTACTTGACCCAAATGGGCATGCTAATGATTATTTTTTAAGAAACAAGTTAAGAAGAAAATAAACCCATAGTGTACGCACATGCACAAAAGAAAAATAACGAAATATCGAGCAAGGGTAACCGTTCGAAATATGTTTACGATTTTCCGGTGAATCGTGACCCAAATATATAAATAAGGAGACTTCCTGCTCTCCAACCCCAGGGAAACGTTCCCCCTCTCGCGTCCCGCCCTCGCACTTCACTTCTCACTCGATCTTGCCGATTCCTAGGTGCTGTAGATCCCCAAAAAGCCAAGACCCTGGTCGGTCCGTTGCTAATAGGCATTTTTACATTACTCATTTCTTTAACTTCTACACACAGCCATATGGGTACAAATACTCATCAGGTTAGTTTAAAATGTTTCACTGACTCGGCACAACCTGATTCAAGTTTATTTCATCGTTCACATTACACATGGGAACAACGAATTTTGATTCAGTAACTTGATTTGGTTAACTGTCGGTATTTTGTCGATCTTGGGCTTGTTAGTTTAATGATACTGACTATCGTTTATTTTGTCTCTCTCTCTTTTCAGCTCTATTAGAAGATGGTTTCGGAGAGGATAGATATTTCCATTGCTATGTGGCAGAGAGAAATCACCAAGCAATCGCAGGTTTGGATATTTAACATTTCAAATCCGTCCACATCATCGTTATACTTGAGTCCGATCACCGGCCCGCAAAACAAGAGTTTTTTTTTGGGTGGTATTAGGGTAAAGTATCGAAATATGGGGTCTCTATATATAACCCCATGCTGATGTGGATTTATATAAAGCATGGGGTTATATATAGAGACCCCATATTTCGACACTTCACCCTAACACCACCGCCCCCGCCCCCGCCCCCTCCGCAAAAAAAACTCTTTGCTTGCGGGCCTGTGGTCCGATGTACCCTTTATCTTCAAACATCAATATATGCTTGTCCGGTCCATATCTTGCTTACTAGTTGATCAACAACTGCACCCCCCCCCACCCACCAAACTTTTTGCGCTAACGACAAAAAATGAGAGCTGACACTCCCTGACTTTAGAGTTTGTCATAGTGGGGTCATTTTGAGCCTATCTGCATAACCCCAGAGTAGAGAATCATGGGTAAATTCAATATGGCGGCCACGTGGGATACTACTGAGAAAAGTGATGTTCTCGTCATTTTTCTTCAAAATTTCTGCTTTTCCGTGAAGAAAAGTGGACAAAAGCTATTTTATTTCACATCACATTAATATTTACTAATTTGGCATGCAGTTTTTGTGAAGAAATTGCATAAATGAAAAATCTCTCCGAAAAATCGACCAAAAAATACCGTTTTGAAAATGACGTCACTCTGACGTCATCAACGCGGCTATCTTGGATTCTTTATACATTTTCTGATAGAGCTTGACCCAAGGGTATAGTGTGGTAAGTTTCAACCCCTAGCTCAAGGGGTAAGAAAAATAATAGGGAGGGGGGGGGGGGGAACATTTCGCTCCCGCCCCAGGCATGGACAGGTCCCAAAAAGTCCAAGTCAGATATGGTTAAAATCTATATGCTTCTTCGAACATATGTCGCCTACTATTGATCGACAACTTCGAAACTTGCAACTGGCTCTATTTTGTACCCAATTCGGTGTTAGAAACTTACATGAATGATGTCTATTACTTGCAGATGCGCACTGTTAGTGTATACAGCAATATTTGATATAGTACTTTCTTGTCCAGTTGTTTATCCCATGTTAATCGTCGAAGAGGTTTGAAATTTTCTTAGTAGTTGCTTAGTATCATGTAGCTGTGCACTGCCAGGGTTTTTACCCATGTTTGACTCTTTGTCGTCAACATCAATATATGCTATTTACTACATGTACATTATTGTCCTGACAAGTTGGCGAAGAAAGTTGATACTTACCTAGTGAGCATTTATTAGTATATAGATCTCTGATTTTTTATGCGTTTTGACTTAAATTCAAATTGAAATTGATTCGACGTTTCAAGACAAATGGGTGGCTCAGATACGTGTAGTACATCGAAATCCATGCACAGAAATGGAACATGGCGTACGAAGATCACGAAGGTTGAAATCATATGTTTATATTATTTTAATACTTTATTGACGTTCAAGACTTACATGTAAATTATTCCTATCATTTTGTTTACCTCCAGAATCCCCTGATCAGAGGCTTGTCGGTTATGCCTTATACTTCTATACCTACTCAACGTGGGAGGGACGGATGTTGTACATGGAGGACCTGTACGTCTCACCTGTATGTAGGGGACATGGGGTTGGCAGCAAACTCTGGAAAACAGTAGCATCGGTCAGTATCCTGTTTGTTTAGCGTTATATCCAAGTTAAGACAGGCCCTTATCGACGCCGGTCATGAACAAAATAATGAGGTGAAGGCAGTCAACCATGACAATATTTACTCGAGAAAATGCTATAACAGTATGCCTTATGGGGCGAAACAAGTTTCTGGGCAATAAAATTCACATAAAAAGACAAACTATCCCGAATCAAATCTACAAATCTTCAAAACATCTGTAAAAATCGGAGAGCGCTGTGGTCTGATTCCATATTCATGGCGATTTCCAGTAATTCCCCATGCTAACCTTATGGGAGTTTTCTCCAAACCTTACAGAAGTTTTCTCCAGTTAACTGACTCGCGGACGTGACCTTCACAATGGCCAACCGGAAGTGACATCACACTGTAAATTCAGACGTTAAAGATCAACCGGTCACAAGATCGCATTCGTCTACTACTCACGCGAGCTTGTCGACGACTGAGGATCAGTCGATGAGAAGCAGTCCTGCGAATAGTCTCGGGACACCCTTCGTAAGGACAATATACTGACGGCCCCCTACATTTCACAAGTATTTTTCGAGTGAACTGATAATGAAATACCCCATAGGAAAGATTCTATTTTTCAGTTAGCTGAAAGTATATTATCATGTATTTCCAAGCCCTGGTCCTGAGTCTTACGGTGAATAATAATATCTTGAAGTAGTGCATTTGTGCAAAATCTCGTTTTGAGATGCACCGGTTTCTCTCCGTAACCATGTGAATCATAGAACCAAAACCGTTTTTGAGCAACAACTGACTATTACCATGACCAACTTATTTCAGAGTAAAGTTGATCTTGGTTCTGGATTGACTTCATATGTTTACACAACGAAAAGACGATTTTGCACACATACTCAACTTCAAGAAAAATATGTAAAGGACTCCCCTTTCGCCGGGGGATGTAACTCTTGTATGCGGAGGGGTCCCCAGGCCATGCGTTGAAATTTTTCGAAAAAGTGACAGTGCGCAAGCGTACTGGGCAGGCAGATCGAGGTGGACGTTCTTTGGCTAAGTGGGTCCCTAGTTCTCCGATTGAGGTCGAGTGAGGTATCCGGGTGAAACACTCGTGAGGGAGCATCCGACTGGATGGTTGTGACGTGGAACTGACGTCATTCCGCGTTGCGCAGTTAAAAAAAGGGTATGGGAATGGACGTTATGGGGTGGGCCACTATTGATCCAAATAGGCCGTGGGAGGTGTCACAGTGAAGCGCTCGTCCAGGGCGATCAAGTCATGGGTGAGTGCATGTAAAGTTAGGATTGGGTTTGAACATATAAAATCCGGAAACACGGACTTTCCCATAAAATAGTGAAAATCCTTCTCAACTAGGTCTGAATGGGCTAATATGGTTTCCCAGCGGATCGGGGCCTGCGGAAAGAGGCAGGGTGGGTTAGTGGGTGTATGTACAATTAGGATTGGGTTTGAACCTATAAAAAGCGGAGCACGGACTTTACCATAAAATAGTGAAAACCTCTATCAACCAGGTCTAGAGGGCTAATATCGGTCTCCGGCGGATCGGGGCCTGCCGAGAGAGGCAGGGTGGGTTAGTGAGTGCATGTGAATTTAGGATTGGGTTTGAACTTACAAAAAGCGGAGCACGGACTTTACAACTAAACCTTGGGGAATCATCCAGGGAAGTGGGTATGGTGGCATCTGCAGTGTTGCATGTTAAATTAGGATTTGTCCCGAAAATATAACAAGCGGAACACGGACTTTACACCTAAATCATGTTTGTTTTGGGGTTCAGACCATCCCTGGTCCACATGACCGCCCGCTGTTGCCCCTTAACGCCTATCGTAACGCCTTACGCCCTATCTGAACGCATTAATGCCCTAGTATAGCGCATTGACGCCATAATGTAGACCGATGAGAGAACAACAACAAGGATGACAGATGAGAGAACTACAACAGCAAGTTTTTATATGGTTTATTCTCCCCAATGTTACATCATACCCATGCTGGGGGAGCCGCGTTGGGTATATTTACAATTCAAGAAGGCTCTTTGTTCAATCAGAAGCCGTCGTTTGAGAAAGTTCCATCTTTGTTCGGTGTAACCCAAGCATCGTCGGCCAGTCCAGAATATTGCTCAGGCAGCATGTCCTCAAACAGTTGTTTGCGAATTCTGATCGGTGGGTGGTAGCCCCATTTCCTCTTTCAGGTGACGCTTGGTCTTCATGATGGACCTGTGCGTGGGATCGCACTTTGGTCTTTGGTGGTGGTATCTGTACATATAAGGTTTAACTCGTGTCCCTCATCAGTCCATATGTATTGGTCGACTAATCAAAATTTCGCTACCACTCGTATTGATGACGTCACCAATGACGACACAGATGACATGGAAATCACCCAAGTCGTGGTCTACACCACGAGAGCTTCAAGATGACACCCTACACTCCATCTTTGGATGAGATATTGAACCTCAATCGCTCAAATATATCCCTGCGAACCTCAAGAATGACCACTTTACTTACTACACTCAAATGCGCAAACAAGTGTTTCAGGACATGCTGCCGTTACAGTATCCCCACCTGCTCGACGACGCTCAGGCCAAAAGCGTTTCTGGTCGAAGATTAAACTTTCTCAAACAACAGCTTCTGATTGGACAATAGCCTACGAGAATTGTAAGCATACATAACGCGACTTCCCCAGCGTGGGTATAATCTACTGGAGGGATGACAAAATGATTGGATTGTCATCCTTGTTGTTGTTGGTCTCTTATCTATCAAAATCACGGCATCAAGGCGTTCAGATAGGGCGTTAAAGATCCCGATAGGGCGTTATGGCGTTGAGACGGGCGTTTAGGCGTAACGACGGGCATTGACGGGCGTCACTGCATTTCAATGAATTAGTGGGAATTCCATGAAATATCTAGAAAATCAGAGCTTCTGAGCTATTTCACCAGGGCGTTGAAGCGTTAAGCTGGGCGTTGGCGTGCGTTACCATTCACAAAAGCAAGTGTATCACAAACACGTGGACAGTCGACGTCCAGCCATCAGCATGGGTTATACTTGCTCTGAATGCGAACGCACGTTCACCAGATATTACGATATGATGCGACACCAGAAGACTTTCCATCCAGACACCGAGAAGCCGACTGAGGAGGCAGATAATGATACCAAAACAGAGACTGCTGAAAGTCTATTTACTGATACGAAGAGCTTGACCTCAGATAGTCAGCCTACATCTCAAGGAAGTGAGAACGAACCTACCTTTTGGGATCGTATTGTGACAGCAACTACTAATACTCACGTTGCAATGATCGAGGACGTCAGACAGGATAATTACAGCAGGCGTACATCCAAATTCATCCCAGCCTGCTTCTTCCGGCAGGCCCCAATCCACTGGGAAGCCATATTAGCCCATCTAGACCTGATTGATAAGGGTTTTCCCTGTTTAGGGGTCCGTGATTTTTATATGTTCAACCCTATCCTAATTTACATGCACCCACCCATGACTTGATCGCCCTGGAGGAGCGCTTCACTTTGAGACCTCCCACGACCCATTCGGATCAATAGTGGCCCACCTCGACCCCAACACGTCCATTTCCATGCCACTTTTTTTACTGCACATGCGGGAAATGAGGTCTGTTCAACGTCACACCCATCCACTCGGATGCTCCCACACGAGTGCTTCAAACTGATACCTCACTCGACTCAATCGGACCATTGGGACCCACCTAGACCTCAAAATGTCCACCGCGATCTGCCTGCCTAGTGCGTCACTTTTCCGACAAATTTCAACGCATGGCATCGGGACCCCTATCATCATATTCTACGGGGTGAGACGACAAAAAGAAGGGGCCACACCCTATACCGCCATTGTCCATGCGTTTCCCATTAGGTTAATCATTGCCCAGTGCGCCGGAATGGGTCTACACCATAACCGTATAGAGATCTGCCCTCTGATAGGTATATTAGGACATTCTCAACCTTGGCTTGTATGGACTGACTCGTGATGTAGTGGATAGCGTGTCCGCTCCTGGAGAGAGCAACCCGGGTTCGACTCCAGCTAGGACCAAGGATATTTCTCTTCTCACGCTGTATGGCTATGTGGACAAACTGAGGGGTCCCCACTTGCCGTTTATCCTGGGCAAATAGCTGGCGCTATTGTCGGGGACCCTCAGTTTCTCCACAATGACGGCCGGTGCCATCCATAGACCCGTGGGCGTCATCCATAGAACACATGACGTCATCGCGCGCGCGCGTAGAGAATACATGACGTCACACGCCTAACGTCAGGACGTCACAACTCACCCTTGACCTTACCACCCCAGCCGAGGTCAAAATACTTGCCCCTCTGATTGACCGTTGGCTCCAGAGAAGCTCCGCACACAAGAGTTACCTCCCCCGGCGAGAGGGAATTCAATCAGTCCTTGTTCACAGGGCTTGAAAAACATATGAAGTAAATTGCATTAAGCTATCAAAATTTTCAAATCATAGTTTCAGTGCATCATTCTTTGTCTTTTTGTGCTTTGCAGGAGGGATTAAAAAAGAAATGTACCCGGATGCAATGGGTGGTAGCCAATAAGAGCACGTCTTCTATAGAATACTACAAACGTAAGGGAGCCGAAGATTTGACTTTAAAAGAAGGGTGGCATGTGTTCAGAATGGACCAATCAGCGTTAAGAAAATTTGCGACTTCTTCCAGAACAGAGTCTGGTTTGTCAACAGGTCATACAGAGGCCCGTGGTTAATAGCTCGACCGAAACTTCCGTCCGCGAAAACCAAATGACCATCTTATTCCTGAAATTATTATTTTTATTGATTTTTAAAATTTTATTTTGTATATCGAATGTATAGTGATGACATTACATGTGTATGAACTGCGTATTAAACCTTTGCTGTTTGCTATGTTTTTCTTATCATTATTCTCTCATAACTACGCTGGTATTTACATTGACATCTATGATATATTCAGCGGAATATATCAATCGGGCGTCATAAGCAACAAATTCACAAGTACCAAATTGATAAGAACAAAATTGATAAGGACCAAATTGATCAGTATCAAAATGATCAGTACCAGACTGGTAAGTATCAAATTGGAAAGTACCAATTTTGCTCAATGCTGTTGTCACATCACCGCAGATATATGGCACGGCCAGAGAGCTGTAATTTAAATATATACCGATATCGTTATGCGAGTATACATTCATGATTGGCTGGGTTGACTATGGAATCTAGATGGAGCCAAGCTGCATTGTCGCCATATACTGTTGATTTGCGTTGCGCTGTAGAATGACTCGACAGTCACAGTGACACGACAGAGCTTTAGAGTGACTCGACAAAGCTAGAGCGGTATGGTAACGCTCTGTTCCTCCATCATATTGCTCCTCCACTCCACCCATCTATCATCCTTCATTCTGTACAGTAGCTTAGTAGTAGTATAAGTGGATCTGGGATCGCATTGACCTACTTTTTGGTGTCATGTGGTGCACATGTGGTGCTCATGTGACTATCGCGTGATCGTAGAGGTCAAGGTCACTATAGTTCCGTCACGTGACCGGAAGTGACCTTTGAGGCATGTATTCCTCCGTGGTGATGCGGTCCTCTGCGGTGATGCCGTCCGGCTTGATGCGGTCGCGGGGAGAAGCTTCGGCGGACAGAATGTAGTCCCGAGACTTCAAATACGCGAGAGAGGGGATTTTTCTGCAATATCCGGGAATCTTCGGGAATCTTCGGCAATGTTCGGGAATTTTCGACTATGTCCGACAATGTCCGGTCATCTCCGGAAATGTCCGGCAATATCCGGGCGAATAGAAGGGTCAATACGCCTTTAATGCCAAAGCATCCACGGAATTCATGGAACAGGGTCCCCGACAATATTGTCAGTATTATGCCGAGCATAAATGGCAAGTTGGGAACACACGTCATAGCCATACAATGGGAAAGGGTCCCAGCGGTGGGTGGGTTGCTCCCTCCAGAAGCAGACAGGTTATCCACTAACCGCGAGTCATATTCTACAAACCAAGGTTTAAAATATCCTCATATATCTACCAGAGGGCAGATCACTATACCGCTAGGGTGGATAGGCCCATACGGGCACAGCGGACAATGATTAACCTAATGGGAAACCCACTCATGCTCAATCCGGTATGGAGTGTGGGATCTTGTTTTTTTTCGTCTAACCACCTAGAACACGATGGGTGGGGTCTCGAAACTAAGCGGTGAAATTTTTTGAAAAAGTCACTGTGCGCATTCGGCAAATATCGCTGGGTGGACGTTTTGTGATCTAGGTGGGCCCCTAGTGGGCCGATGGGGTTGAGTGCGGTGTCATCGTGAAGCACTCGTGAGGGAACATCCGACTGGATGGGTATGACGTGGAACTGACCTTATTCCGCGCATGCGCAGTAGAAAAAGTGGCATGGGAATGGACGTTTTTGGGCCGAGGGGAGCCCCTAATGGTCCGAATGCGTCGTGGGTGGTGTCAAATTGGAGCGCTCGTCCAGGGCGATCAAGTCATGGGTGGGTGCATGTAAAATTAGGATTTTCCCCGAAAAAACTAAAAAACGGAACACAGACTTTAACCCTAAAATAGGAAAACCAGGTCTAGAGGGGCTAATATTGCTTCACATCGGCTCGAGGCCTGCCGAGAGAGGCAGGGTGAGTGAGTGGGTGTATGTAAAATTAGGATTGGGTTTGAACATATAAAAAACGTAACACGCACTTTACTTCTAAAATAGGAAAACCAGGCCTAGAGGGGCTAATATGGCTTCCCAGCGGCTTGAGACCTGCCAAGGGAAGCAGGGTGGCTCAGTGGGTGAATGTAAAATTAGGATTGGGTATGAACATATAAAAAGCGGAACACGGACTTTACGCCTAAACCATGGGGAATCATCCAGGGAAGAGGTTATGGTGGCATCTGCAGGGTGGTATGTAAAATTAGGATTTGTCCCGAAAATATAAAAAGCGGAACACGGACTTTACACCTAAACCATGGGGAATCATGGATGTTTTGGGGTTCAGACCATCCCTGGTCCACCAGTAACACAGTAACGCCCATCAACGCCTAGTTTAACGCTCGCTTCAACGCCCTGGTGAATTAGCCCTGAAGCTCTGATTTTCTAGATATTCCATGGAATTGTCACTAATTCATCGAAATGCAGTGGCGCCCGCCAACGCCGCCTTAACGCATAGACGCACTAACGATGGTGAGTGAATGAGTGAGTGGTCATATAAGGTCGTTTGTACACCATTAGAGCATTTCTGGTCCCGTGACGGCCCATCAAGAGGTATCTGCTCCTACATTAGACCCCAATGAATTCTGGGTGGACGTTTTTGGGTCCAGGCGGACCCATAATGGGCCGATCGGGTCGAGTGAAGTGTCATCGTGACGCACTCGTCGGTTAGCGTCCAACTGGATGAGTGTAGCGTGGAACTGACGTTATTCTGCGTATGCGCAGTAAAAAAGGTGCATAGGAAGGGAAGTTTTGGTGTCGAAGTGGGCCACTTTTAGTCCAAATGGGGTATGGGAGGTGTCAACGTGAAGCGATCCTCCAAGACGATCAAGTCGTTGGAGGTTGCATGTCAAATTTGGATTGTGTTAGAACATATAAAATCCGGAAACACGGCTTTCCCCCTAAAATATGGCAAACTCTTATCAACCTGGTCTGCATGGGCCAATATCGCTTCCCAGCGGATCGGGACTTGCCAAAAGAGGCAGGGTGGGTTAGTGGGTGTATGTAAATTTAGGATTGGGTGTGAACATATGAAAAGCGGAACACGGGCTTTACGCCTAAGCCATGGGGAATCATCCAGGGAAGTGGGTATGGTGGCATCTGGAGGGTTGCATGTTAAATCAGAATTTGCCTCGAAAAATACAAAAAGTGGAACACGGACTTCACACCTAAACCATGGGAAATCATGGATGTTTTGGGGTCTTGACCATCCCTGGTCCAACAGTAACACTGTAACGCCCGCCAACGCATAGCTTAACGCTTCAACGCCTTGGTGAATTAGCCCCGAAGCTCTGATTTTCTAGATATTCCATGGAATTGTCACTTATTCATCGAAATGCAGTGACACCCGTCAACGCCCATCGTTACGCCTTAGCGCCCGTCTTAACGTCTTAACGTCCAATCTTATCGCCTTAACGCCTTATCTTAACGCCTTAACGCCTTAACTTAACGCTTAACGCGCTATAGTAACACCTTAACACCCTATCGTAACACCTTGATGCATCGGTGGTACACCGATTTTATGTTATACATACCTGTCATATTCGTTCTTGCCCGTAAAGTGTATTCTCGGCTGCTCTTGTCCAATCAGAAGCCACCTTTGAGAAACTACAGAGCTCGACACACACACACACACACACACACACACACATGTTGACGAAAGGTGCATAGTGGGGACATCCGCACATAACCATACAAGTGGGGACTTCCTTATGTTTTGGCTATTCAAGAAACCTGTTGCTGGTTTGTGTTGTGGACAGCCTCGGGATTTCCACGACACGTTCATTCCAGTTCAAATTTGCACAAAAACCTGAAATAACCAAACCCGTATTTTCACGCCACAAGTGGGGACACATGAAACATACCGGCAAAGTGGGGACACCCAGGCAAACACCCGTTTTCAATTTCAAACACACCCGTTTGAGTTTTCTCCAGTCAAAATGGGGACATACGTTATTTATTTTTTCACCATGGTGTTGTATACAAGATCATAAAGCGGGCAGCGAAACAGTTTTCCAGTCTTTGTCACACCGGGGACGTCCCCGGTTGAAGGTGTGCCCCCAGTATGAAGGTGTGATTCATATAAATGTCCCCGCTATACACCTTTCGTAAACACACACACACACATACACACCTGGCGCACCCGCACCCTGGTGTACCCTGTGCTCCACGGACTATAGGGTACAGGGTGCGCCAGGTGTGTGTATGTGTGCGTGTGCGTGTAGGTGTGTGTTTGCGTGCGTGTGTAGATAAAGGTAGCGGTATTATTCTAGACGACGGGTAGCATAGATAGAGGCTAGCGAATGAAACTTGTTACTCGTACACATCTTCAAGGAATCGAGGCAGGTCGAAACTATGTCGAAAATTGTGTTCACTCCTTTACACGACTACATTAAAACTTGTCAGAAAATGTTCCAAGCTTAATTCCAAAATATAACCCGCTGAATTTAAACTATCGGTTCAAATAAGCGATAAACAAGCTAATATAGCAACTGGTTATGCTATCATTATTATCATACGGGTTTGCTGGTTGTAAACCACGACAACTGCTTAATCGATACCTGAATAAAGCGTAAACTGGCCGATATGTACATGTAGTTTTTCCCGGTATTGATTCATTACGGGATATTAATCTGATTCGATGAAAGCATTAAACAGCTTTGATGTTGCAGCAAAACTGCACTACATGAGCTGGAGCGTGACAAATGGCAAGTGTACCCATATCTGAAGGTATTGCAAACAAGCATGTGCAACTAAGGCGCGGCCCGCAGCCTTATATTAGCCTTCACCCTGGCCAAGTTTCTATGTCTTGTATAGCAACTACTATTGGAAACATAATCGCAATTGCATTAGCAGTTGTCAGGCTGCCAGCTAATGGCACAATGTCATTGTGACAATAGCAGGTGAATCGGTCACTCTAAACAAGTCGTAGCGTGCTTGTTGGTGCTTTTGGTCGAAACAAGGGGCAGTAATTATCTGATACAAAAACATATCACAAGGCGCTATAGGAGTCAGTTCCATTATTTCCACAGATTAGTGTATATAAACTAGGACGAAAGTAACTCCGAAAATGTAAGTCATTGTGATATAAACTTCTATATTTCGGCTGTGATTATGCCATCGTCAGGAATTCATATGAACATTTAGAGTATACAGTCCTCAAAATCTACAGGTTTAAGCAGAAAGGACGGTAAATGTCCAATGGTAGGAAATACAGGTATATCATTCTATTTCAACGGATCCACGATCTTCAGTTGTGTCAGGGCATTCTCCTGAAGCGCTCGATTGGCGATGGTAATAGGATGGTCATACACGTGAATATTGGCACTGCAACAGAAACCGCGCAGTTGACCCGTCACCTTACGGCAAAAGATTTACTGAAAAGCGAGGCTTTATTTCAAGGCCGTAGTTTGATCAATGAAGTTTGCTTCCACGTAGCTGGATAGACAGGTGAGGTCAATCAGTCGGAAATTGTAGATTTATGGGATAGTCCACGAAGTGCACCTGACTCTCGAAGCCGTCAAGCGTATGACTCGGAACCTTATCGCATGGATCCGGCTGGACATCCGGGGCCTGTTGGGGGCCTAATCGTGTATTGCGCCTGATCGTGACAGCGCCAAATCGTGTAACAAAATTGCGCCTGATAACGTGGTGCGCCTAATCGTGTAGAAAATTTGCGCTTAATGGTGGAACTCCTCCTAATCGTGTACGAAATTTGCGCTTAATGGTGGAAATGCGCCTAATCGTGTATGGAATTTGCGCCTGTTTGTGTATATGCGCCTAATCGTGTAAGGAGGCTGCGTGTAATCATGCAACTGTTCCTAATCATATGAACCATCTTGCGCCTAATTCCGCGTTGCGCCTAATTGTGTAGAAAAATTGCTCCTAATTGTGGGAATGCGCCTATTCATGTAGGAGATTTGTTCCTACTTGTGGAAATGCGCCTATTCGTGTAAGAAATATACGTCTAATCGTGGAAACGCGCTTATTCGTGGAAATCATTTTTTTGCTTAATTAGCCGTTGCGCCTAATCGTGTGGAAAATGTGCGTCTCACGCCTAAACGTACACAACGTGAAGACATAGAAGTGTCCATAGAAGTGGCAGGTTAATTGTGTTGGAACTTCAAAATAAAAACACTGAATAAAGGCCGATATTTCAAGTAGTCTGTGGTGTATTCCCGGCACTGGTGGAAAATGAATATCCATCGAGTAGGGATTGCTGTCGACTTGCTGTCCTTTAGCTGCTTTTCTAACACGGTAAAACTGTAGGAATTTTACCTCTGAGAACGATTTATACCAGGGATACATCGCTTCAGTGGTAATTCTCTTCAACACTGTTCAACAAATCAGAATATATCGTTGGCAAAGTGTTTCTGTACCTCACAGCAAGCTATCAGCATGATTTCAGTGAACTAAGAGTTTCGATTGCAGATATAACATCTGAAGAGAATTATATTTTGTATGATAATCTAAGAAGCCACTTCGGTGGTATAGTGAGCATAAATCAGCTCTTTGTCGCGGAGGTTGGCTGCTGAGGAGAAAGGTGGCGTCAGTCCAGCAAGGTGGTCGTATAGGCAGGTGTGGGGCGTGATAAGGAGAACCAGGATGAGAGAAATAGGAGTTTCACTAAACGAGATCCTTAAAGACCGGCATTCGCAATAGAGTAGTATCGGCCTGCTGCGCAAGAACACGATTAACGAGTAGTATAGAAAGTATAATTGGGGTGGTGTGGGGCAGATGTAAAGTCTTATATGGAGAACCCCTGAGGCGAGTTGCATCAAACGAGAGTCGGCATTCCCACTAGAGTAGAATAGGCAGACTGCGTATGCGCGCACGGCATCTGAGTGGTATATAAAGTCCACATTGGTTGTATAGGGAAGTGTGGAGTGTGATACGGAGAACCAATGGGGTGAGAGACATGTGGGTTGCACTAAACGAATGCACTAGAGCCTTATCATGTGCGCACTTCCACATAGTAGTGTAGAAAATCCAACACGGGTCGTATACGCAGGAGTTCCCTTATATGCGTTGTAAATGCACAGATGTCACAAGTATGCCACGTATCCAAGGTCATGTAAAATGCTCGCATAAGTAGGTCAAAGGTCAATCCAACATGACGGCACAAGGTCAAAGATCAAGGAGTAGTACAGAAAAGGCAAACGAGGATGACTAGATGTCAGGGGCTGTGTGCATGACATCATGGAGCATGATACGGAAAATCAATGGGGTGAGAGACCAGAAGGTTTCACAAATTGTCATCTCTGACCAGCTAGGGTAGTTAGCTGAACGCAGGATCGAGTGCGCATGTGAACAAAAGTGTGGAACGTGGCATAGAGAACCAGTAGGTTGAGAGACAAGGGGTTTTCCTTGAACGAGAGCCTGGGAGCCTGACATTCCCACTAGGGCAGTTAGGCAGACTATGTATGCGAGCGCGGTCGTATGCAATGTGTAAATGGGATCGTAAGCAGGTGTAGAATGATACAGAGAACCAGTGGGGTGAGAGACATGGGGTTTTCTTTGAACGAGAGCTCTTGAGTTGGACATTCGTCCCAGAGTTTATTGGACTAGTATGGGCAGGTTGGTTATTTGTAATTGGTTCTTGGTCAGCCAGGGTGACAGCATCTGTAAGTTACTTCTGAGGATAAGATAGGAGCCTTCCGGACATGATGCATGTCTGAACATGTAGCATCCTGCTGCTCTGAGTGATTAGTTGAGTGAACCAAGGAGAATCCAGTATGTTTGTTTAACCAATCAGGACCTTAGATCAGACTAATCAGGAAGCTCGATTTCTCCAGTTTTAGTAATACACCATACACGAGCTCAGTACACAACCGCGACGATGGACGCGAGGCTTGAAAAATGCTTCAACGCTTTAGCGATTCAGGGCCATTTCAGGTCCCCTCCTCCTCCTCTAGTTCCGGGCCCTGAATCACTGAATCTTGAACCTGAATCCAGACGCTATTTGACGCCTAGCGGCGGATTTGCGAGCGTCATGTGCGGATTGCGGGCGTCATGTGCGGATCAAGTGAGGATTGCAGGCATCATGTGCGGATCAAGTGCGGACATTTCATCGTACGGAGGTCCGACCGGGTCACTGCTACCTGTACAAGAAAAATTGGCGGCAGTGACGTCTTCCGGAAGTCACCTGACCGAAAGTCGCGCCCACACCTAAGCGCCCCAAAACTCCTAGGCAATTTAACATTTTACTACTACTTGAGTTGTCTCCCTTTAATATACAAACGGTGCTGCGAGATATGACAGCTCATTATACAGGCTCTTGTGCGGGTCAGCATTTGCAATGTTGGTTTTTTCCACTTTTGATTAGTGAATTCAAATTTTCAAAATTGAAGTGCAAGATTTTCGTCTGTCGGTGGAAAAAAACGGAAAAAGTCCAAGTTGGGCATATGCAATACCTTACGCCAACTCTCGCGAGAACTATCTCGAAGGATCACAAAAACATTGTCGGACATCTCGTTTCACTTCTCCACACACAAGGGGAAGGTCCGCTGCCCCATATCTACATTTTCATTACTCTGTATGGGTTGAAATTGGCCGATTTCGGAAACATTTCATCATGGTCATTTCAACGCTTTTATGTCCTTTTGCAGCATCAGCTCCGAAAATGAAATGATGAATCAGAGCATGGTTTTAGAACAGATTATATTCGATATCCGTGAACTGTTCTTGAGGTTTAGTAGCTTTTCACAAATACAGTCGAAAAACTTGAATTCTGGGTGGGCACAGCAATTCAATAAATAGACTCTGGCTTGGAGTTATATTCTAGCCGCTCATCATGATGTTTCAATCTTCAAATCCGTATTCCTGTTCTATATTAGGTCGTTTTCATGACTACTCGATCATTACACGATTAGGCGCGTTGAACACGTTTAAGCGCTATATGTGTCCACGTTGTGCACGTTTAGGCGCAGCCTCTATACACGATAAGGCGCATTTCCACAGTTAGACGCAAATTTTCTACACGATTAGGCCCAACGCATAATAAGGCGCAAAATGCTTTCCACGAATAAGCGCGTTTCCACGATTAGACGCATATTTCTTATACGAGTAGGCGCATTTCCACAATTAGGAGCAAATCTCCTACGCGAATAGGTGCATTTTCTCAATTAGGAGCAATTTTTCTACACGATTAGGCGCAAGATGGTTCATATGATTAGGAGCAGTTGCATGATTAAACGCAGCCTCCTCACACGATTAGGCGCATTTACACAAATAGGCGCAAATTCCGTACACGATTAGGCGCATTTTTACCATTAAGCACAAATTTCGAACACGGTTAGGCGCAGTTCCACCATTAAGCGCAAATTTTCTACACGATTAAGCTCAACACGTTATCAGGCGCAACTTGTTTACACGATTAGGCGAAAATACACGATTAGGCCCCCACAGGGCCCCCTCGACTGTGGGTATTCTGATGGGCTGGACATGGGTTTATTGTTCTCCAAGCGTTGGGCAGGTGGTGTCTCCCTGGGGGTCGCGATTGTACGTTTCATCTCCCTGGGTTGCTTTTCAGTGGGAAGTTGTCGTCCATGCCATTGTGACGGACTATGAATCAAACGTTGGTGCTGTGTAGCAATACTAATGACACAATTGCGTCATTAGCAGTTGTCAGGTCGTCAGCTAATGCCACTGTTGTATCATTAGCAGGTGCAACCGCTATTGTCACAATTACGACTTTAGCTGGCGACTCGGCATGCAGAGTTAACCACTAATTACGCTATTTCGACAATTGTGTTGCTGCTAGCAGCAATTAGTAGTTGCTATTGCAATTTCTCATTGTCGTAGTTGTGACATTAACGGTTAACAGTGCACATCTCAACAGCTAATGTCACACATGTCCAGCTAATCATATCGTAGTTAATATCGTCGCTATATGGCCGAAATAGCGCGGAACGCGACGTTAAACCCTAACTCACACAACATGTAACCTAGTCAGGGGACAAGTAATTATCTCATGTGAATGCCTGTACATATGATATCTTTGTTTCCTTGCGGAGTTAGAAATCCATCTTTGCTACATGGACTAGTTTTAATGCGGCGAAGTCGTTACTTCCACTTTCTGACGTCAGAGGGCGTTGTACTTAATCACGGATTAAATAACATCTATAGTATTAAAAGAGCTGACCTGAAACGTTCCTATGCCTGTCACAGCTACCTTATATGTTGTCTCTTTGTGTTGTTTGCTGCGGTGAGGGTGGGGGAGGGAAGCGAGTACTCGGGAGGCAGTACTAATTCCGCAGCAGGCAGGATCCAGTACCACCAGGCAATACTAATGCCTCACCAGGCAGGACCGAGTATGTCCGGAAACACAAGACAATGCTAATTCCTCCAGGAAGTACTAATTCCTCACGAACAATACACGGTATGCCCGGGAAGGTCCGGAACCGCCAGACAGGACCAGGGCAGCTTCGGGCAACGTCTTGAGGGAAGGATGAACCCTGCATCCGTAGACTCGCTCCAACCATTTGAGGGAAGGTTGAGTCCTACATCCATAGACTAACTCCAACGACTTGAGGGAAGGCTGAGCCCTACATCCACAGACTAGCTCCAAGGACTTGAGGGAAGGTTGAGCCGTACATCCGTATAAGTGTGCCGTAGAGAGATCAGGTCACCAAAAACGATTATATGCAAGTACAGGGATCGACCTTTCACTGGTCATAGTTAACAATATATGGGATACAAAGTTTATATTTACAATTATCGTTTAATGGTGAAACAAAATACGTGGAGCGTAAGGGACGGCCTGGTTGCTGACCCCTCCTATAAGGAAAGTCGCGTGGGGGGGGGGGCTGGCTGATGGTCCTGTACGGTATGTCGTTGTAGCGAGTCTACGGATGTAGAGATCAACCTTTCCTGTACCTGCCCTGGTCCTGTCTGGTGGTGCGGGACCTACCCGGGCTATCCAGTACTCCTTGGAGAGCATTTAGTACTGTCTGGTTGTTCCGGGCCTACTCGGTCCTTTCTGGTGAGGAAATAGTACATGGTGGCTCCGAGCCTACTCGGTCCTGCCTGGTGAGGAATTAGTACACCCTTCACAGTGCCCCCTCCCCCACCAGGCCAGAAAACCTGCATGCATGGACAGAAGGAGTCATGGATGGACGAACTGTGACAGACATACAGACTTACATACGGACGTTTCAGGTCGGCTCTTTTAATAGTATAGATTAACAACATAATAACTTCCTTATGGAAAAATGCTGACTGCTAGGTGTCGAATCTCGGTAATTTTTTCCTCAAATAATTACTGGCCGCCGGTTGTGACAATAAGCGTCGTTGTGACATTTTCTGGTGACCTGACAACCGCTAATGGCGACAATTGTGTCATTAGTAGTTGCTACAGTGCTGTCTTAACTGACAGGGTCGTTTGAAGAGTTGACCACAGACGTTACATTATTCGTGGCTCCCTCGTGGAGTGACCGTTCGTGGCGCCGTAAAGTATCCCGCCGATTAAATGACCGTGAACAAGTTATACCACTATACCGTGCGCCGTTGTGGATGGAGAACGCGTGGCGTCGCAAATCCTCTGGATGAGTAAATGGTTTCAGGCAGGTCATCCAAGAGAACATCTTTCGCAGCGTATCAGTGAATGACGAAAATCCCGATATACCGCCACTTTTATAACCCTCAACCCACTTTATTCCCAATGTTAATTACGTCATACATGTTCATCAGGTAGGGAAGCCACTCTGGGTCAGTTTATTATAGTGTTTGTTCACAGAATAAAAATAGAAATATTGAGCACCATGTCTTTATTATTGCAAGCACCGTAACCTTAGGTAAATGTGTTTACAGAGCTGAATTTAACGATCCACATCATGTAGGGAGGGAATTTGGCTTAATGTCACACTCAAGTTTGTTTCACTCATATGGTGACAGTCAGTTTGGTTGGTGGATGAAGCCGGAGTACCCGGAGAGAACCACCGCCCTTCGGCAAGTAACTGACAGACTTTCCACATCATGTAGACATATTACGATATCCGTCACTGCATACGTTCAGATGGCGCCGATGACGTCGTTGGCGCCCTTCTTTGGTCACGAAAAACGTCAAGTTGGTGACCTTCCCCAACGTCCATTTGGTGTTGGGTCGCTGTTCATGAGCCCATTCCAAGTGATCCAAGGCGTCCAGTTGGTCCATGGTTGCCTCCAGGGACGCATGATTCGTAATGGTGAAGGGATTGTCATTCACGAGCGCGTTGTTACTTCTGGAGTTCGACTGTTCTCTTATGACATAACCCAAAAGCCAGGTTTAACTTAAAGGCCGTAGATTGATCGCCGAAGATGGCTTTCGCGTAGCTGAGTAGCCGGATGAGGTTGAATTACAAGCGTCTGGTCCGTCATTCATAATTCAGCCGTCCTCCATTAAAGAATATCCGCGTTCATAATCCAAGGACCTATTCCATATTCCATATAACAGTATTAGCATCAAATTCAAAGAGACAATCATAGTACCATACGCATAGGCTAGTTTCCTGCAAGAGAGAAGCGGTCACAGTTTTCAATGATGCCGGCAAGACATCGCGACTTTCCAAAAATATCAAATCCGTATCGCTGATCAGAATTCTTAATCCAAAATATTCGTTGTAAAGTCGTCATCTGGACAATGATGTATCTCAGTCACGCTTTGAACGTGACTGTTCATATGAGCTCCATGAGGATCTTGAAGTACATGAGTTCATACGGCCCCTAGCCCCGGGTTAAGCGGAATTAGACACAAGTTACGAAACGTAACGCCATAGATCTTGCACGCTACGTTCGTATTTTGCTATCAGCATGCGATATGTATCGCCAAATTTGAGAAACTTTGAGTGGAGGCGCTTGGTGGTATAGCCCTGTTTTATAAATTTCTGCAACAATGTTTTGTGACGTTGATTAAAATCGTCAAATTTAACACAGGATTTAGTAAATGCTCACAGGCGAGATATGTATACGCCATATGCAGGTCCCACTGGAATATTACTGCCCAGAAAGGGATACTTTACGATATCGAAATTGTAATCATCTCTTTTGTCATAAAGACGACGAGGGAGAAGGCCCACTTCATTTTTATAGAGATATATGTCTAGATATGATGTGCTTGTAGGGCTATCTGTAGTTTCCTTCAAGTTCAGTGAAGGCGGATATATATCCTTCACTGCATCATTTATATAGCGATTATCCACAGCGAGATGATCGTCTATACAGCGTTTGATGAATGAGAAGGAGCGGGCTTTGAATGGATCTGTATTTGAAAGCGCCTGCATATAGTCATATTCATAAGGGAACAGATATAGGTCAGCCATCAGGGGTGCACAATTAGTACCCATTGGAATACCTATACGCTGTTGATATATTTCACATAGATATTTTTAATGAGAAATTCAGCGACTCTATAAACAAAGAAACATCCCATGAATGATATCTCTTGTGTGTAGTAGAGATAAAAAATGCTTTATGTCTTCCGACATTAATATATCTACGATCAGTTTTCTTGAATACAGATACTATTAATGAAGAACCGGAGATTGTAGATGTCTAGCAGTGGGCGATGACGGTGAAAACATCGTCGAATCGTAGAGTAGTGGCGCCGATAGATGCCATTTACTGGATGGGCGTCAGACAAGAGATCGCTGGGAACATTTATGGGATCATGCGTGAAGTCAGGCGTGAAGTCAGAACCGTATCGCCGGGATTCGGCTAGACATCCAGGCCCTCCTCGATTGTGGGCCTGGTGCTACACCCAATCCGCTGGGATACCATATTCCCTTCGGGTTATATAGTACAGGGTGTACCACCAGGCGAGCGCGCATGCGAGCGATGACATCATTTCCATACCATGACGCCAGTACTACCCGTATTCAGGCATATCCGGGTGGACCATAGTACTCATCCACACAAGTGTCACACAAAATGTACGTCCTTACTCGCACATAGCTACACGAATCCTACGTACACATAGCTTTTGGAGCCTTACTCACATATAGCTATACATCCCTTATTCACACGTAGCTCTACAGACAGTACAGTTGTACAGTATCTACACACAGATACGGCGGATACCCTACTCACACAGCAGTAGGCCTACAATCATTCAGCATGCCTAACTGTGCATACCTTACTCACCCATGGCGTCACAGACATCACTCATACAAAGTTTACAAACCGCATTCATATATAGCTGCAATACTTGAGCCATGCTTATTTGTACAAACTGTAACCACTTGTACTTGTACATACATTACTCACACATAGCTGTAGGTGCCTCACTCACGCATAGCTGCAGACATTTTTTGAAACATAGTTGTAGATTTTATGCACATATAACCACACGAATTGTACTCTCACATAGCCTTAATGACCAGTTATATAGCGCATAAGTGTTACGGAGTACCAATGCACTGTACTGAGGGGTCAATGCAATTTTTAAACGCCAGTGTGTGCCCATCCAGTAAGTCACATCTACTGGCGCCAATGGGGTATGATTCGCCGATATTTCCACCGTCATCGCCCCATTCAATATATTTACAATTTTCGACTGATCGACATCACCTGTCTATTCAACTACGTGAAAGCCATCTTCATTGATCGAGCTACAGCCTTCAAGTTAAATCTCGCTCTTGGTACATCTTATGCCGTAAGATGACGGTTCAACTGTCCTATTCCAGTGCCAACAACCACGTTTGCGACCATCCTTTTACCATCACTAATCGATTTGTATTCTGTGAATAAACGTACCCAAGATGACCCCAGGTTGGGTATGATGTAATATCAGGAATAACAAGCGACTGGTCCGTCATTCATAATTCAGCCGTCGTCCATTACAGAATATTCGTGACCGTAATCCAAAGACCCATTCCATATTCCATATAGCAGCATTAGCACCAAATTAAAAAAGACAATCATTGTATACTTAAACATAGGCTTGTTTTCTGCAAGAGAGAAGCGGTCAACAGTTTTCAATGATGCCGGCAAGACATTATGATTTTCAAAAATATCAAATCCGTATCGGTGATCAGTATACTTAAAGCATATGATATTCGTTGTAAAGTCGTCATCTTGAGAATGATGTATCTCAGTCACGCTTTGATTGTGTGCGTTCATATGAGCATCATGAGGATCTTGAAGTACATGGGTTCATGCGGTCCCTAGTCCCGGGTTGAGGGGAATTAGACACAAGTTACGAAACGTAACGACATGTATCGCCAAATTTGAGAAACTTTGAGCGGAGGTGCTTTGTGAAATAGCCCTCTTTTATAAGTTTCTGCAATAATGTTTTGTGACGTTGATTAAAATCGTCACATTTATCACAGGGTCTAGCAAATGCTACTGGGCGAGATATGTATACACTATATGCAGGTCCCACTGGAATATTACTATCCAGAAAAGGATAGTTTATGATATCGAAATTGTAATCATCTCTTTCGTGATAAAGTCGATGAGATAGAAGGCCCGCTTCAAGAAGGTGCATCACCCTCCATAACACACTTGGATGAGACACACCCCAAACGCGTCCCAAAAATGCCCTTTCCCTCCTATCCTCCCAGTGCGCATGTGTGTAGCACATACCCAGGGCCCTGTTTCTTATACCCAATGAGCCCTCCCCAACACGGCTCGATGCGTCATCGTATGGCCTACCTCTACCCCATACACACACCTCAAATGCGTGGACTTTAATGCACGAGCGCTTCAATATGATACCGAACACGCCTATTAGATGACCCACCTATTCCCCAAAACGTCCACTCAAATGCCCTCTTTTCACTACTCCTCGACTGTGCATGCCTAGATGGACGGCACTTCCACTACACACTAGTTCTGTCGCACTCTACACTCCACGAGCACTTCAAGATGGCACCGAAGACGGCCCATTTGCCCTGCGGATAGTCCACCTAGCACGCAGAACGTCCAATTCAGTCTTTCCTGTTCCTCGCGCATGCGCCTCGAAACTTTTCAGCGAAATTCAGCCAATAGCATCGAGATCCCTCATATCGTACTTTATAGCGTGAGACAGAAAAAAAAACATATCGACACACTACATACTGTACACCGCAAGAAAAATGTCCATGAGTTTCTCACTCTCCGTTGTGCTTGACATAGTGTCGGACATAATGTCCTGGACCTGACTTCTATTACCTAAGTTTTATCAGAGTATTCTCAACCTTTAATACTATGTATGGCCGCGATGATTCCCCTTCTCTCGCTGCATAGGGTATGTACAGCCATGCGTGGAGGTTCCCTTTGTCTCGCTGCATAAGCCATGTAGAGCTGTGCATAATCTTGACGAGCTTTGGACGTATTCAATGTAGGATGCACCTTTAAGGTGAGAGGTCAAAGTTCTGTTACAAGCGTCTGATCCGTCATTCATAATTCATAGTCCATAATCCAAAGACCTATTCCATATTCCATATAACAGTATTAGCACCAAATTCAAAAAGACAATCATAGTATACATAAACATAGGCTTGTTTCCTGCAAGAGAGAAGCGGTCAACAGTTTTCAATGATGCTGGCCTGGGTATTGTGCGCATGCGCAGGGGTCAAATGTCACTTCTTGTCTCGTAACCGGAAGTGCACTCAATGGCACTTGACGCCGCCACAAACTCGCAGCAAAGGTCAGAGGTCAAAGGTCAAATAGCGTCTATGTCACCTTCATTACTGACTTGTCCAACCGGGATTCAATGCCTCAGTTTTGCTATACCGTGTTACAGATTATAGGTGAATACCATAGTATAAAACTACAGGGTAGTATGTTATCATATCGTATTATAATACTACAGAGCGGTACGTTTTCACTATCCTTTTCTCCTCAGCCTATATCACTGCCCCATAGTTTCAGATTTGTTTTCTCGGATGGTCGTTGAAGACCGGCATTTTGATTTTGCTAAGACAAGCTCCGAAATGTTGAAACCTCTTCAGACTTGTTTACCGGGCGATCCGTACGTTATAGGAGGCACATTCTCACCGGAAGTGATGTTATCATCGGGAGTCACGCAAGAGAATGCTGAGAAACGAATCCCTGAACATGCGCAATGACCTGGGCGTGGGGCACATAAAGTGACGTCATGACGTCATGCACACGCCTCACGCCACAAGTCATGATAGCGGTAATTCGTCGGTGATGTACATGTAGATCACAATTCAATTACCGTCATGAACAAGGACCCGGATCGCATTTTATACATATCCGTAGGAACGAGGAGTAGACAGTCTAGTTGCATTCATTGTGACGGAACGTGAGCTGCAATCTCGCTTCAAAATTCCGATAGATACAGGCCGTCCACAGGGCTAAACCGGCTGCACTTCATACTGAGCCATAGTTGCATCGATTTCGTAAAAAATCAGATAAGCTATTATTCCTGTGTGTATAAATGCCGTTGAATGACCCAACATACTGGAATATAAACAAAGACGTCCACCTACGAAATAAACACCGCTCCGTGGATTCTGGGTTTCTCATAGCAACGTTAAACGTGGATAAGTCAACAATATACCATTCCCATCATTACCACAATGGGGGTCGATACACCGATGGAACAACCGCTTCATCACGTTCAGCTTAAACACGATATGTGCTTGAATATTCGCTACCGCCAAAACTTGTCTCTAATGTTCGCTCAAGACTAAGTCTCCTGAGCCATGGGTCGACAATAAGATTTTATGTTACTACATTTAAATGCGCAGGTGCCTGTAATGTAAAATGTTAAGCAAGAATTATTATTGAAAGGATTGAGACGTAGAGGATGAAATGTTTGCTCTTATCGGGATACTATGATATTGTGGATGAGGCAAGACGGATACACGCAACATAAAGTTTAACTTGAACCTGCCTCATCATAGGATCATGGAACCAGATTCAATTTTTGAAGTTTGGTCATAAACCGGGAGATTCCGACATCCTGCCATATAGCTGTTTCAAGCCTCAGTCTACGTAACTTTTGGTGTGTAAGCTTTAATACTGATCACAGTAACTTATCAGTAGCATCGGATACGGACGCGGCAGTACGGCAGCCCTCTATAAGATACTAACTCGAAATGCGAAGTTCCAATCAAATCGAGAGTTCCTGATACTTTGTAGAAATTTCGAAATGCTAAGTAGGTTGTTGTGTACCTAAGTTGTTTCTTGTTCATCACCTCGTAGAGGAAAATCATTGACGTCCCACGTCTTTTCGAGTAAAGAAGTTGAAATTTCGCGTTGTTGTGGTATTTGGGTATCTGGATAAATGTACCACTCACATACGTGGCGCCACCATGTGCATACGTCCAACTTGCACTGAATTGCATCAAAGGAAGCCTATAATTTCAATTCCTGGAAGCTACCCTCGCCCTTCCGAAAACCAGAACCAGCGTTTATGCTTTATTCAAACTACCAGGCCTGGGGGGATTATGCCCCCCCCCTCCCCTAACAGACTTACTGGCCTAGCTCCTGAACAACCAAAAATGAGAGCTGAGTCTCTGTGACGTTTTAGTTTATCATATTGAAGGTCATTTTGAGCCTATTTGTATTACCACCCGAGCAGAGAATCATAGGTAACTTCAAAATGGCGGTCACGTGGGATATCAGAAAAGTGATGGTTTTGTCATTTTTCTTCGAAATTCCTGCTTCTCACATCAGATTTTATTTACTTATAGGCCTAAAAAAGCGAAAAATCTGAACGAAAAAACGACCATCATATGCCTTTCTTGAAAATGACGTCACTGTGTGAAGTCACCAAAGCGACCATCTTGGATTTTTTTCTCATTTTCTGGTAGATCATGGAATAAGAGATCAAGATCAAGATCAAGATATAGTGAGATAAGTTTCAGTCCTCTAGCTCAAGAGTTGAGAACAATATTCCCCAGGCCTGGGCAGGTCCCAAATAGAACAGGCCAAAGGTTTACCAGAGAGTTAGAAGATCTACCATCGCACACACAGGTCAATCCGGTAATATGAATACACCATCACGCTAACCTTATCCTAATATGTTCTTCAATAAGCAGTTAACACAGACGTGCCATCACTAAGGTACAGAAATAAAGATAAACACTAGTTCAATTATCACTGACCTGAATACACCAAGATCCAGGTTACACAGATCCACCCAGTATGGCTGTCTCTTATTCAACTGACCGTTGCTGAATAACAAGAACCTAATTGGCACCATGAGATTCGACCTTGAAACTACCAGGCATTTCTACGCTATTTCTGGAACGACAAACCATTGAGAGCCGACACTCCCTGGCTTTTAACTTTATCATATTTCATACTGGGTCATTTTGAGCCCATTTGCTCAATCCCCCGAGCAGAAAATCATGGGTAAATTCAAAATGGGGTTCCGTAAAGGTGATGTTTTCGGCATTTTTCTTCAAATTTCCAGCGAAATGTTATTTTATTTCACATCAGATAATTATTTGCTAATTTATCATGAAGTTTTTGGGAAGAAAACACATGAATAAAATAAAGAAAAATCTGACTGCGAAATCGACCAAAATTGTCTTGAAAATGACTTCACTGTGACATCATCAAAACGGTCACCCTGGATTTGTTTTTTAATTTTCTGGTAGTTCTTGACCCACGAGTATAGTTTGGTAAGTTTCAATCCCCTAGCTCAAGCGGCACCCTCCCACAGCAATGGACAGGTTGCAAAGAGCCCAGGCCAGGTATGATTAAAACGGAAGTTTGAGTTTTATGTGAACTAGGGTGAGTTGATGGTGGTCGCCGATCTTTTCAACTCAATCATAGTACCAGATATATCGCTACTAACGCATACACTCATAAAAGAGTTTTTCAGTGGGTTTCTTTGACCTTGTTCGTTGGTCTTCCGACCTCAATAGGGTTTTTTTTTATTTTCCACCAGCGTGAAGTATTCCTGAAGTCAAACCACAATATACGTCCTTTAGACTAAAGTGTAATTTTTTCAATAATTACCTGTTTGACCTTGACGTTTGGCCTATTTTTACCATGCATATCGTCTTTCAATGATGTATCCGCCCAAACAAATTTGAATTCAATGATTTCCTGATTTTCATGCCACAATGCACTTGACTTACTGACGCCAATTTTAGTTACGCGACATCTGCGTGACTCCATAGTTATCAATTTGAGAAAAGTAGGCCGATTTCTTGGAAAGTTAGGGAAGGGGAAGGAGAAGAAGAAAGAGGCGAAGGAGAATTTGCGTTCCTGGCTGATGTAGTCCAAAAAGATTGAAAGACACGTGCTAGACGACCCAAAGACGACCCACTAATCAGGACACATTCGCCGCTCAAAGAAAATTACCGAGTCGATAATCAAAGAAACTTTCTCGTACCTTTAGCGCTGATAATATGCCAACTGTATTAGCGCCAATTCCCAATCAGAAATGAACTGAGAATGACATAAACACATGCGAGTTTCTTGAAACAGACCAGCCACCAACAGACCAGCCACCCACCAACAGACCAGCCACCCACCAACAGACCAGCCACCAACAGTTTTCAATGATGCCACAAGACACCTTGAGATTCCAAGTTATCAAATCCGAACCACTGAGATTTATTATTTTTTCAAATGGACCACATGTAGTTTTTAGCTGGTACTTTGATTGTGTCCGTTCATTTGAATACCTTGAAGATCTGAAAAATCATAGCTTCCAAAGGGTCCCAAAAGCTTAGGTATAATTATACAAACTACGAAACGTGTGTAGACTCAGTTAGCTGCCAGTTTACAGTTTACTATTCGGTTGTGAAGTTATAGATGCTAGTCCACGATTCACGGTTCACGATTCAAGGTATTCTAGCGTCTGGGAGTAGGTGTAGACATCCTTGTGAGTCGTTTAGAGTCACCAAACTTGGTAGACATACTACGAGACAACGTCTACATGATGGTACTCTTAAGTAGTAGGGTTAGTGGATTTGGAGGTCTATTTCACCCGGATGTAGAGGTCATTTGTGGCGGGAACGTGGAGGAGAGGTCGCTGAGGTCAAGTGTGTGCCCAAAATGGCGGCCTGTGTGTTCAAAATGGCGGCTGTGGGAGTGTGTTCAAAATGGCGGCGTGTGTGTTCAAAATGGCGGCTGTGGGAGTGTGTTCAAAATGGCGGCGTTTGTGTACAAAATGGCGGCTGTGGGAGTGTGTTCAAAATGGCGGCCAAAATGGCGGCCTGTGTGTGGTCAAAATGGCGGCTGTGGGAGTGTGTTCAAAATGGCGGCGTGTGTGTACAAAATGGCGGCTGTGGGAGTGTGTTCAAAATGGCGGCGTGTGTGTACAAAATGGCGGCTGTGGGAGTGTGTACAAAATGGCGGCGTTTGTGTACAAAATGGCGGCTGTGTGTTCAAAATGGCGGCGTTTGTGTACAAAATGGCGGCCTGTGTGTACAAAATGGCGGCGTTTGTGTACAAAATGGCGGCCTGTGTGTCCAAAATGGCGGCGTTTGTGTACAAAATGGCGGCCTGTGTGTCCAAAATGGCGGCGTTTGTGTACAAAATGGCGGCCTGTGTGGTCAAAATGGCGGCGTTTGTGTACAAAATGGCGGCCTGTGTGTTCAAAATGGCGGCGTGTGTGGTCAAAATGGCGGCCTGTGTGTACAAAATGGCGGCGTGTGTGTACAAAATGGCGGATTGTAGAAAAACGTATAAAAGGAGGCGATTTTTAGCGGTGGGGTGTATTCATTGCACTACTTGCCTGACTTACCTGACCTGACCAGCCTGCCTGCCTGCCTGCCTGCCTGCCTGCCTCACCTCTAGCCTGCCTGCTCTGCCTGCCTGCCTCACCTCTAGCCTGCCTGCCTGCCTGCCTGCCTCACCTCTAGCCAGCCTGCTTGCCTGCTTGTATGAGCTGTGGAGAACCTTTTACTTTTTTTCATTTTACCAGTGCAAATTCACCAGACTATTACACCGTAGCAGTTACTCACCAGCCTGAGCCCACAGTCATGGAGTCATACTTTTTAGTGAAGCTTCGAAAGTACCGTGTTCGCCTCATTGATGAGATGCAGCATGTGGCCGAATTATGTGATCTGCTTATGGAGGAAAACATACTCCTGAAACAGCGTGTTGAAGAAATCATGGCTGAGAAAACCACTTCAGCACAAAACAGAGCCTTCATCGACGGTCTACTGCGCTCTACCCCCTATGCATTTCTAGCCTTCGTGGAGGGCCTGAAGAAGACGGGAAATGAAGAACTAGCAGATCTACTTCAAGCCGACGTTATACAAGATGATGATATCTTAGCCACCACCCCAGAGCGTACACCTGCCAAACGCGGTGCACGACCCAAACGGCCCCGACTAACACCTTTAGAAATACCTGAGCCAGTGCTTCAGCCAGTGCCCCAGCAAGTGCCTGAGCCCGTGAAAGAAGAAGAGGTGCAACTTCCTATGACTGTGCAGGAGATCAATAACATTATCCAGCAGGCCTACCAGGCAGCCCACACGAACATTTGGGAGCTCTCAGCCTATTTAACTGTGAGTGTCAAAGACGAAGAAGTGCATTTTAACGCACTGGCCTTTAACGACAGACCAGCTAGGCATATCGCCTTAACGTACGACACCTGGCTAAAACTACAGACCCTTGATTACGCCATCGATGCGGTTAGTCGCGACCAGGGGAGTGACGAAGCGAAATTTTATGTGGGTGACGACATCTTTGTCAGCTGTGCCTATTTCAACGACCAGCTCCTCGTGCATATACGCAAATGGAAAATGAGGTTAAATACGCAAGAGCGTGTTCCTTGTCCTCAGGGTGTCACCTTGAAAATAACGGCGTGGCGGAAGTTGCAGAGTCTCACAGCTATAATTCATGAAGCCCTGTCTGACCAGGTGACTCAGTATATTTGTAAGAAGTACATCGACACATTCCTGCATCATATCAGACCTAGCATTCGACACTTGCGTATCGAAGCATGTGCAGGCTGTGGGAACAACAGTCCGATAAACATGCATACGTGTGTGGACAATATAATACCCTCATACGCGCTGATCACTGAGGCACTACAGGACGTGACCGAGGAGCAAATTGCCCTGGCAGTGGAAGCTGCCTGCGCTCCCAGAATTCCACGTGAACAGATTGCTACCTACATCTACGTGCACCAGGGGCGGAAAGACGATGATGAGTTCAAACAAGTCTTGCTGCATAACTATTGAACAAGTCTGGTGTTGAAAACATTTACCGTATTCCTACACGTTCATTGAAGCGCCTTCATAGCGTATAATTGTATTAAAAATTCAATACTCAGAGTTTTACTGTTAATTGTATTAAAATTCAATACTCAGAGTTTTTACTGAAGACGTTCATTCTATTGTCTTGTTGTATAAATATTGAACATTTTCAAGTCTTATTGCATTGGAACATTCAGACATTATCATCTGCCAGTCTTGCTCAAGCTGAAAATACGGCTTCTCTCCTGACGTATTCCTACACTATGTTCATTTTATGTTCATTCTATGTGCATTGAAGCGCCTTCATAGCGTATAATTGTATTAAAAATTCAATACCCAGAGTCTGGTGAACACGTTCATTCTATTTGTGTTAATAAAAATAGTAGAAAATTAAAAAAAATGGCTGTTAGTGTTCATTCTTTTGCAAAGATAATTGTATTAAAAAAAATCAACATTAACTCCACACCTTATGTGAGAGGACGAGTTGTATTTAATTTCGATTAAATTTGCTCTCTCCGAAACGAGGGTGGTTGAGGCCACACGGTTGCCGGAAAAAGGAATATTGACCCGTAAACCTCAAGGTCAAAGCCTATGCCAGCATTGTCACTGACGGTCAAAGGGAGGTCACCCATGTCAGTAAATTATAAAGTCACACTAATGGGGGGATAACTCTCCCCCAACACCTGGTCAATATGAAATAATGTGGCTTTTATCTTTTATAGATAAATCTTATTATTTACATAAATTGCCTACGGATAACTAACATTCTATAAAAACATGACCCAAAGCAGAATTAAATTTGGAAGAAATAGGCCGCAGCTAAACTTTATTTGTATAATACACCGAAATCGGACCGGATCCCTGCGGGAGCAACATCAACTGACAGCCACTATGATGTAGGCAGGTATACAATCTGGCCTGTTGATGTTGCTGTTAATTTCGAATTTACCTGTACATAACATGTACCCACCACACATAACAGTGTGAACCACAGTATTAAAAAAATTCAACATTAAGAGTCTATTGTGGTGAAGACCTTAGGTTTTTTCATAGGGGTGATGGGAGCTGGTGTTTTTTGTGCTTTGAGTTTAGAAGTTCTCTTTCGAAAACATGGGTTGGCCCTAAAAAGGGCCTTTGAAAAAGTGTTACGACACTTGTTTTAGGAGCGGTAGATTCTCTTTACCCCGGCCACCTGCTTCCTACACACGGGACACTTGATCTTTAAATGCTGTTCGTCCGTTTCAACGCAGTGGCACGTGTTCCCTATACATGTTAGCGTCACCCAGCATTCTTCACATAGGCATAAATGCCCACACGGAAATAGGGCGTACAGGCTTTCGTCGTCTGTACACACGCTACAGTTTGATTTACTGTTTTCCTTATGTAGGTCTTGTTGTAGTTTAAACTTCACAGCGTCCATTTGACCCATGTCTTCCCTCATTTCATTAATCTGTTCGTTTTGGTGGGTCACCTGTTGGTTTAGGCGGTTCACCTGTTCGTTCAGGCGGGTTACCTCGGCCCAAGAGCATGGTGTTGTTGTTGTTTCGGTAGCCGGCGTTGTTATAATTGGTGTTTGGGTAGCCGCTGTATTTGCTGGAGGTCTGTTACTGTTTAACCACTCTAGGTCGGGGAGTTCTTCTTCATCAGTTACATCCTCATCTTCTTCCATTGCCACCCTCCTTATCTCCTCGTCTTGTTCTTCACTTCGCCGTCTCATCAACCTCGCATCTTCTTCCATTGCCTCCCTCCTGAGCTCTTCGAGTTGTTCTTCACTTCGCCGTATCATCGTTTCGTCGGCAATAACCCGCTCAAAGCTTGTAATTATTGTCACTCCATCGTTATGTTCTTCATTCGTAATCACCTCTCTGTGTTCTCTAGGATCGTTGAATAGCCTTCGTCTTGTACCCATGATTGTAGTTGTGAATAAATGGCAACATACTACGCGTTATTTATAGTCTAGGCGGCCTGTGTGTTCAAAATGGCGGCCTGTGTGTCCAAAATGGCGGCCTGTGTGTACAAAATGGCGGCCTGTGTGTCCAAAATGGCGGCCTGTGTGTTCAAAATGGCGGCCTGTGTGTACAAAATGGCGGCCTGTGTGTACAAAATGGCGGCGTGTGAGTGGGTGCAACATGGCGGCCTGGTACCTGCTAAAAATGTTTTTGTGTTTTTTATTTTCCCAACTTTAAACCGGTCTCATTTTTTGCAATAAATGTGAGTTCACTGCAGCATGTTTATCGAAAAGAAAACTAGGAAATTTTATCGTATCACACCGGCTACACTAACACACCCATTTGACACCCATAGCTGTACTCACATTTTGCCTGCAGACTGTATAGTGCTGTCTTACCGTAGCCGGTGTGATACGATAAAATTTCCTAGTTTTCTTTCGATAAACCAGCTACAATTTTCAGGGTGACATTATAAGGCTGTGAGGAACATACTTGACGTATTTTTACCCAGGAAAACCGATTTATTTCCAGTGTACCGGGTTTTCTACACTACCCTAACCATAACGTTACGCGTCTAAAAATCGATAAAATCATTAAAATAGTGGCTTAGTCTACCGCTACCCTTCTAAATTTTTAAATGCTACACGATCAGTTGCCCCAGTTCAACTTGAAATAAATTTTATACGTGCACTCGCATTTATTGCAAAATCACACCGGTTTAAAATTGGAAAAGAAACACAAAAATATTTCTCCAGCGTAAGTGAGCACAAAGATGTGATATAAAATTACGCTCACGTCCGCGCGTTACACTATAAATAGCGCGCAGTATTTACTGATTCATTCACAATTACATCATGGCTGAAGGTGAAACCATGGATATTGACAACCTGTTACCAGACTTCATGATAAATGATGATGAACTACAACTGCTCGGGAACATCGATATGGTACATGATGACCCATGGCTGGATGCTATTATACAAGACTTATTTAAAGATGAACACCAACAACAGGGCGGCCATAATCAAGACCCCCCAGGAGCGACACCGGATCTTAGTGACCCCCCAGGAGTGACACCGGATCTTAGTGACCCCCCAGGAGCGACACCGGATCTTACGGCACTCGAATACCAACGATTTGACGAAATGGACCGAGTGCTAGAAGATATCTACAAACAACAACAAAGCCTCCAAGTTGAAGAAGAAGAAGAACAAGCAGAAGAAGAAGAACAAGAAGGAGAAGAACAAGAACAAGGAGAAGGAGAAGAAAAAGAGCACAAGAAGAAGAAGAAAAAGTCAAGAAAATACAAAAAAAGAATACACAAAAACATAAGGGGAAAACAAAAGGAACAAATTGAAGAGGTCATCCACTACGCTACCGCAATAGAAAGAAGACTGGCACCCAACACAGAATGCCAAGCAGCACCCTATTTACGCTGCGTGGAATGCTGTAATCACTTCGCCAAATACGCCATTTCCCCCTGTGGGCATCAAGCCTTGTGTATAGCCTGTATACACCGACATGCCCGATTACCAGAGCTTCCGGACGATTACAACCCCCTAGTGTGTGAACTCGTAGCGTTGACATGCCCGGTGTGTACTGTGAGAAGGCAATGCCACCTGTCCCCAACGATGTAATCGCTTACATCTTTCAAAGGGCCTTTTTAGGGCCAACCCATCTTTCCGAAAGAGGAAACTTGTAAACTCAAAAGCACAAAATAAAAAAAATAACACCAACTCCTGCACATGCACACATACCTAGGTAACAATAGGTAAATAACACATCAATTTCCACGTTAAAGTCCATTTCTATCTTTATAATATTACCCCAATGCATTCTGGGTCACGACAGAATGCCTTCATTTTACACCAAATTCACCTAGTCTAAATTTTGCCATGTTAAAATGTAAAAAACCCCTAGTCCGTAGCCGTACACGTTATAGGTGCGCACCTCTCTCTCTCTCTCTATCCGTACCCGTAACCCTTATAGTTTTTATTCCACCCGCCCCCTTGTCCGTGATGATTCGGGCTGTAATGTTATCTGCAACCATTCCGCTCATTTTGCACCAAATTTTTGTATGGGTTAGCCCTAAAACACTGAGAAAAAAAAAACCCGTGTGTTTGGAAGTAAGAACACATGATTGTCGGACATCGTATCCTAAAATGTTCTAAAAAATAATTAAATTGATATTACAATGCAAGTTTGTAGGCTCGCTCAAAGATAAATATACTTCAGAACATTTGCGACGCTAGATCTGCGTGTCATTTGGGCCTGGACTGTAACAATTAAGAATTCGCTCACAGGGCGGGGAGAAGGCAACATTGAAATCGTCTCCAGGGCTTCACCGGCCTATGGGTGATTAGCAGATGACCCCTCAAGCCGATAGAAATTCCATTCTCAGTGCCTGTAACGACCGCTAGATGGCGTGATCCACAACTCACCAAAATGATTCGCAACTCCCCACGCTGGTGCACTGAAACGGAGGCTATTTTCTCATCGATTGACTAGTCCGATTGAAGAATTTTTTGCATACAATTATAGACGACAGATTTTCCGAGAATATAAGACTAGCAGTCGCTCTCACCTCGTAAAAGAACGAACGCCAGCAGTCTGGATGTGAAAAGTGATTCGGAACTCCCCCAAACACTGTAGGAGAGAGCCATAATGGCCCTCCAGGCCAGACAGGGTTAAAGCATAGCACCACCTACACGGTAATCATATTCACTGATTGCTGCTCTGGTCAAACCGTGTGATTGGGTAGAACTGTCTTTGCATTACCGGTTAGGATTTGTTAGTTATTGAATAAAATCTGTCTTTGATAATCTGCTTTGCAATTTATGGAAATGCTACCGACTTGCATTCAATGCATGCTCATTCAGGTATAGCACCACTACAAATTTAACAAGAGGAATACCAATAAACAGTCAAGATCAACATATTATACAAGATGTTTAGGCCTAATCACAATGTGTCATGATGGGAGTTGTCTCCCTTGCCCTAGACAATATCAAGGGAGGAATTGTCTCCCTTACTCTGGAACAGTGTCAGGATATATGTGCTAGTTGTAACCCTTGTTTATGACACTAATCAATAAACTTACAACGGTTCAGTACCGCAAACCTTTTGACAGTGTACATGGTTGTGGACCCATAAACTGGCTTAAATATAAATATGACCAGGTTATATACATGTACTTCGTTTCGGTCTTTCGGACATATACAAGATATATATGAACTATACAAGAACGAGCTAATTTTAACCTGCTCTACATGGACTTGGAGGGGATCTGAGTCTCTATCTGTGTGTGGTAATTAAACAGACATTTTTCTTTTTCGGAAACAATTGTATATATGTGCACAGATTAGCCGTGCAACCTTGTCTGATGGTTTTAGAAACATTTCCAATTTTCCACTGATGCTAGAAGGTACATCAATAGCTAGCATACCTAATTGGTGGAAGAGAGACTGTCTTTCACCAACATATAAATGACAGTCAAACAGAAAATGATATTCATCCTCTATTGTATTGTTGTTACAAAAAGGGCAGAATCTTTCTGTAGATGGCACAGCAGTATACCTACCTGTCTCTATTGACAGACTGTGATTGCTAGTTCTTAATTTTGTAAGTGCTTGCCTGTGCTTGAAGTTTGGCACATCATATAAGAAATCGTCAGGCCCAAAATTTTCTTTAATCTGCCAATAGAGAGCCAATTTGGCACTGCTGGGTGATTTAGCTATACATTGAAAAAGACTTTTCAGTGTATCATCAACTATGGAAGTAAGGATAGCTGGTTGTGCAGGAGAATTCCATAAATCACCTACACCCAATACAGCTAATAACTGATGTATCTTCCAAGACCATGCTAATTTTGGGTTAGTATACATAAGTGCAATATCCTCCTTGTATGCATGGTACAGCAACCGATCATCAGAAACATTACATAATCGTGTCCAGTACTTGATCATATTGGTATATATGTTTAAGGACAAAGGGTAAATTCCAGTTTCAAACAGAGCAGCAGAGTTACAGCAATATTTAGAGACACCAAGTATGGATTTACTCACTCTGGTGGACACTGTATCACACATATTATTAGCAAACAAGTCAGCAGCAGATTTAGGAAGTTTGCTGCCCCAAATTTCTGCACCATATACAGCAACCGGTTTTACAACAGCATGATATAATTTAAGAAGGGTTTGGACAGGAACATAATCCACAGTGGTAAGAGACCCAACATCTTAAACCTTTCTATTTTGCAACAGCTTTGGCAGTCTTATAACAACCAGTATAAGTGAATGTTACACCAAGATAGACATGTTCCCGTACAACTTCTATAGTGGAGTTCTCTCCATATGTGAAGACAATAGATTTACTACGCTTGAAGTTTGTATTGAATGGAATGATCTTAGTTTTGAGTTAACTTAAATGCACTGCGCGCAGGCCACTTGTTTTTTTTATCACGTTATTGTTATGACGTTGTTGTTCTGACGTTCATTGATGTTCAATAAAATTGATGAAAAAACACAAAAAATGAGGGTTTTGACTTTTTTTTTTATTTAAGTCAACAAGAAGGTAGAATATGTACAAATAGAATACAGGGTACAAATAGAATAGTAGGGTTAAGGTCCAAAAAAGTTCTGTCAGGAGTAGGATTCGAACCTACGCCAGCTCTTCGCCGACCAGCACTTAATACCGGCGCCTTAAACCACTCGGCCATCCTGACTTTTACAGTTTTTTTAACTGGTGTATCAACAGTTATAGTTCGACATTGTTCACAAGTCCAAGTAAGTGGTGCTCACACCATCGGCCAGTACTTTCCGTTTCGGATAAAAGAAAGTAAAGGCGTCTCGTTGCTGAATGTACGTCCGCATCTGGTGGTCCACCACCCGAAATCCGCGGTTAGTTCCACTCGCACTGGCCTGGCTTTGCAGCACGTTCAAGTACAAGGCTTTGTCGATGTTGGGATCGCGCCGGTTCACCCCTTTGCAGCTAAACTTATTTTCGTCTCCCCCGTAACAGTAATACGTCTTGGAGGAGAGAGCAATCATAGCATCTCCACTCCACTCCAGCTTGAAGAGGCCCGGCGTACGCTTATCGTACTGGTAATGGTCACGTGCAGGTAACCACTGGTCCCGTTCCGCTTCATACTCTGCCCGTAACTCCGGTTTCACCAGGAACTCCCAATCCGCATTAGAGACGGCCATGTAGGCCGAGTCCGTATCCATCTCTATGAGTTGCCAGTCTGATGCATTAAAATACACACCCATGAAATCATAGAGAAACTGCAGCATCATCAGCTTGGCCACATGGTATACCATACATCCAATCTGCAGGGGTAGGTTGTAACGGATAGTCTTCTTGGCTAAAGTGACTTCATAGGTGTCGTCATCGATGACCTCCACGGAGCGAAACAGAGGAGAATTCACTTTTTTGCGGGCTTGGGCAGTAGTACAAATGTTCACGTTCACGTGCTTATCCTGATTCGTGACTGTTTTTCCGTAGTAACCATTGCCCGTCAATTTCCAAGATTGACCGATGATGGCCTTACTTGGGTCTTGGTCACCTTGACGACGGGCCGACGTCACGATGTCGGCATTCTCCGCAAAACAGGCGTCGGGTACATACTGTATCACTTGGTGTATTTTGGTAATTTCCAAACCGTGGCTCATGTACCACTGCAGTAAGGGTGTGCCCAGCAAGATTTTCTCGGCCCACATACTACCAATCAACATCCGTCGAGGTTGAGGCAAACACTCGTGTTGCTTCGCATAGGCCCCCATGGTGTCTCCAATATCATCCCGACCCACCAGCGTGTTCTTAAAGATGGGCGGGCACTGGACGAAGAGGGATTTGAGAGTATCGGGAACATGCAAATCACATTCGACAAAGCCGTAGAGGTCCCCGGAACGAATGGCGTCGAACATCTGTGGCAGACTCAGGAGTCGCCGACAACTCAACGGGTACTCGCGCTCTTTTAGGAAACGCCGTAAATGGGGAAGGGCCTGGCACATGGTGTGAAATTCACACTCCCACATTTCGATCAGATGGTATCCTCTCTCTTTGACGTAATCACCGTTCTCCTGCACTTCTTTCCGTAATTCTTCTGCCGATTTCCCACGTCGTTCGTTGAAGCGTCCAGCGCTGAAATGGCATCCGTGGCCGTGCCAGTAACACCCATAAAATTGAAATACGGTCGGTGTCCTACCCACCAGGGCAAACCCATCGACGGGGAGTCGACGATCTCCTATCCGCTTCTCTGTGGCGTTGGTCTGGTGTCGTATATAAATTGCCCGTCGATAGGCTTCGCAATCCAACCACTGATCAGCCAGATGCTTGTAGGGAGTACGTTGCGGTGTAAAATGCCGACCTTCCGCCAACCAACGTGTATAATGGCCACTGGGCATAGGTTGGGCCAGAGACCACAGGTACAAGGCATTCGCATCGAAACCGATGATTTTAGCACAGGGTTTTCCACTGGGGAGAGTAGTGACGTCCTTCTCGTGATAACGGTGAAAAATAAGACTCGGTCCGTCGACAATGTTCTGCTTTAGACAATCATGCATGTCTGCATCTTTTTGCTGTATCAGTGACGTAGGACACTCTTGAAAAAGATGGCGAAGCGCCAGACCCGGTAAACTCAAGCACTCCTTGAAGATGTCGACGTGCATCTCGCGACGAAAGAGTTGAACCATTTTCTCGGCCGCTTCCAGGAAAGGAACCACATCTAAGTTATTATACCATATCAGGAAATCTCGCAAGGTCTGCATATGTTGATCCTTCCATACCTGCTGTAGTTCCCGGTACGTGTCTTCCGGACATTCCACTTGCTTCAAATCATCAAAGAAGGCATTCCGGGGTGGTAACTGTGTTTCCTGCAAACGGTCGAGCGTTGATATATACGTGTAAGGGAACCTCGCTTTGGTTTGTGCACAGTTATACGCCTTGACCCACTGATCATAGCTACAATTAGGAGCTAAGTAGTTCCGTACATCCAGGAATTGAAGTGATGTGGTAGTGAGGGCCATATGATTATTGATCTTCCTGATGATGGACTTGATGGTATTCGCTTGGGCCAAGTAGGGATAGAGAAATTGCTTCACCATGTTCAAGTCATATCGCCCCGAGTTGAAACCCAGCACCGGTAACTGACGTAGATATTGTAGGAAGCGCACTTTCAATTTCTGTGCATACGGTTTCGGTAAAGGCACATCCTGCGACTGCATGGACTCCGGCTCCGACTCGGACTCTTCATCGTCACTAAACGCTACACCCGGTATAGGAATCCGATCGTCCAGTTGGTCCAGTACGTCCTGGAACTTGGACACCAACAATTCTGTACTAGCCGCACTGACTTCTTCTAAATACGCCATCATACGGCTGATCAACTCATGGGAATCCCCAGTGGA
>JAVTVY010012956.1:0-57927 GCA_036873755.1 Hanleya hanleyi
TGTGCCATTATATGTCTATCAGAGGGGTGGTAAATGTACGTAATCTAGACTCCGATCTCCGAACTTCCTCTTTAGTGGAAGCTGAGGTGGCCGAGTGGTCGAGGCCGCTTGCATTTACTGCTGGCGATTTGGTGCCAAACTCTGAGGACGCGGGTTCGAGTCTCGCACGAGACTGACCCATCCAGCACTAGTATTTGTGCTTTACTGGGATAGCATATTGCCTGGTGAAGTAGGTCTGGTAGATGTTTGGTAATTAGTCAAGATTATACAAAAACTTGTGGACATGACGTAAGCAAGAATATTGGTTCAGTTGAAGAAGTGGCAAAATTTGCAGCGAGAGGAAAATTGGAAGTGTATGATCACGTTTATTGGAAAGTGATATAATCCTTACAGCACGCTTTTGTAGAAGAAACAACGGATATTTCCGTACAATAAATAAGGAAAGATCAGAGAGTAATATAATATGTAAAGTGTTTTCTTATTTATAGAGTTTTTTATGTGATTAATTATACCTATGTTTCTTGACACCTTACTGCAAATATAATCTATATGATTTGTCCAGTTCAGAACATCATTAAACAGGATGCCAAGGAATTTGAAATTATTCACCAGTTCAATATCTGTTCCAGAAATGTGCACAGGGGGCAAGGGATCGGAGGTATTTTTACATTTTATTAACATATATTTGTTTTTTTTAATGTTCAGAGATAGACGGTTAGAAAAAAACCGGTTATGGAGTTTGTCCAGTTCGTTAGACATAGTGTCTATGAGATCCATGATGTTTTTACCCGAGAGTACAACGCTAGTGTCGTCTGCAAAAAGGATAGTAAATGAGAAACTTTATCGATATCATTGATATACAGGAGGAGAAGAAGCGGCCCGAGGATGGATCCTTGCGGCACACCGCACGAAATTAATTCAGAAGAGGATAATGCATTATTATATGAAACACGTTGTTGTCTGTTTGAGAGATAGCTTTTCAACCAATTATTTGATGGGCCCCTGAAACCGTAATGATTTAGTTTCGACAGGAGAATATTATGGTTTACCGTATCGAAAGCCTTCGATAAATCAAGAAAGGTGACGATGCTAAATTGTTTTGCCTCCTTTGCCATAGCTAGCCTATCAAATAGATAGCAGGCAGCAAGGGCTGTAGCATGATTTTCCCTAAAACCATACTGGCTCGGAGAAATAACATTATTGTTGTCTAAAAAATTAGTGATCATATTTGCTGCAAGTTTTTCAAGAATTTTGCTGAGGCACGGAAGGACAGAAATTGGTCGATAGTTATCAAGAGAATTGATATCTCCAGATTTGTAGACCGGAGTTACTTTAGCTGCCTTTAGGGAGTTAGGAACAATACCAGATTGAAAATGTGACAAAGAGGGTAAGAAATAGAGTCAGAAACTAGTTTTACTAAGGACATGCGTATGCCATCCAACCCCGGTGCAGCTGATTTCATGCTCATTATAGTAGATTGTACATCACAGGGGTGCACAGTGGAAAACGTGAAGTTGTTTAAAATAGGAGTACCTAAGTATTCATCGAATTTCTTTGTTGTGTTTGGAATTTTTGAATCTAATTTTGAGGCGACGGTGTTAAAGTGTTCGTTGAATTTTTCAGAAATTAGTTGACTATCTGAGGTTTCCGTTGCATTTATATTTATAGACTGGGGAACAGTCGAAGCTTTTTTACGGTGCATTAGCTGGTTCAGAATTCTCCATGTTCCTTTAATGTCGTGATGGTGTTCATTAAATTTTATTTCGAAATAGGTTTTTCTAGCATGGCGAATTAAATTATTTAACTTGTTTCTATACTTTCGGTAAGTTTTACGAGAGTCGCAGTCTTGGTTAATTAATTGAAATCTGTATAAGCGGTTTTTTTCGTGGATAGATGTCAAAATGCCGTAAGTTATCCATGGCTTGATGATTCTACTTTGTTTTGCTGTTTTTAATGTTACAACTGGAAAGCAGTCATTATATACCTGGTTAAATTTCTCCAGAAATAAGTCTAGTGCGCAATCAGTATCATATGCAACATTGCTGACATCTTTCCAGTCTGTATTGCTAATTGTTGTCGTGAAGATCTCTTTCTGTTCGGAAGTAATTTTACGAAAGGAGATATTTTGTACTGGAGACCTGTTGGATGGATGTGGTTTTAGAATGTGAAAGATGGGGAAGTGGTCTGTTATTTCAGTTATAAATATGCCAAAAAGAAGATTTTCTTTGTGAAAATTTAGAAAAATGTTGTCAATTAATGTGGCTGATCGGGACTGGACCCGAGTGGGTTTAGTTATTTGGTGAAAGAAATAATTAGATTTCATGTTTTCAAGAAAAGTTTTGGATGGACTATGACGATCGGTTTTAAATAAATCTACGTTAAAGTCTCCCATTAGGATACATTTGTTTTTCTCTTTTTGAAGCGATTGTAGTATTGGCATAAGCTTTTCATTAAAATTGTTAAGGTTTTTACCTGGAGGACGGTAGAGAATACCCACAGGATACTTGCAAGTTGCATGGTTGAATTCAACAAAGAGAGATTCATATTCACCACTCTCGTCAATACGTGTCAAGTCTTCCCTGAGCTTGCATGTTTGTATCCTCTCATCAATGAAGATAACTAGACCCCCACCCTTTTTTCTACATCTAGAGGAGAAGTATGGTTTACAGCCAGGTATGTCGATAAGCGATTCAGTAGTAGAGTTCAACCAGCTTTCAGAGAAACCTAAGACCGAGAGTTTGTAATTTAAGTTATGCAGGAAACCGGTAATCTCTATTTGATGTTTTAGCAGACTTCTTGCATTCAAATGTAAGAAAGAAGGTGATTCGTCAATATCGGGGATATTTCCTGTATGGTCATTGAAAGATCGATCAGTATAGTAATTGGATTGATGGGTGGCAATGCTACTCCAATGCGATATTTCATATTCATTGTCATCTATATTTGTTGTACTATGTTCGATATCGTTCAATATGATTGGATTGAAGCACATGTTCTCAATTTCATTTAAAGTCAGGTCAGTGTGTGATCTGCTTGTATTATCAGTTGATTCTGGAATATGGTTCTCGTTGTAAAATGGAAGGTATACGGCATGAGGTTCGGGAGTGGAACGCCCTCAGAGCAAATTGATTATACATTATCGTTTAGGTCATTAATAGAGGTTAAAAATATTATATCTGTAGTCATTATTGATTTCATACAAGTGTACGCAACGCTAAGCATATATGGAAATGAACAGAACATATATACACAACAACAACAACAATATACGACATATATACAATAAAAGGTTAAAATTCATTGTTTCGCGAATAATCTTTGGTTTATTAAAAGTATATGTTCATTGTGAAGGGACTAGAGAACGTTCATTTTGCTGTTCGTAATATTTTTATGGGGGTTATAACGTGGTGATTTGTCGATTTCTTATTATACAAGCGTGTAGTCCGTCATTCAATATTCAGCCGTCGCCCATTAAAGAATTCCCGCGTCCATAATCCAAAGACCTAATTCATATAATAGCATTAGCACAAATTAAGAGAATAAATCATAGTATACATAACTAAAATATACATACAGAACTGGCTGAATTTCCCAACAAACGTACCCAGATATACCTCAAATAGGATAAAAAACAACAAAAGACACAACAGAACCATTTATGTCAGTTACTGGCGATAGTGTGATAGGACTGGCCAATAAGTTGGTATTTTAGATTCAAGAGTTGGAGGGTATAAAGTACTCCAGCGGCTGAAAATTATACTTCTGGAATCCCCCAAAATTCACTCTTTAAATTAACTTCTATATGGTTAATAAATGAACATCCTATAATATTTCAAAATCAAAATAGAACCATAAGGTTCTTTATATCAAGTGTGTACGTCCCAGGTTAAACAGGTTCAATTCGTCCCTAGAAAACTGACCTTCTCGTACTCTAGTCTGGAGCTGCATACTAATGTTGTTGATTACCACTCCTCTCACTTCACGTGAAATGTACCTAAACGCAAACTGTTTTCGTCCGTCTGAGCTGGTCACGTGCAGTGGGTATCGTCGTTTGATTGAGTCGCAACTGTCACATTTTTTTCAGAAATAAATCGAGACTAAAGCGGAACACAATAATAGTTAGCTATGATATTATCCAATAATACAACTGAGCATTTGGCGGAAGTCATTTACTGTATTTTAACCTTCACGTTATAACGGCCGCGGATAATATGTAGGACATTAGTACCTCGTTTCAAACTGCTTGGAATTCATATTGTTGAGAGCACAGTATCACGCCGAAACTCCGCACAGCGCATGTCAGCTGTATGACTTCCGTTACCATGAAGATCAGCTTTAGATGCAAACCAGGAGATTCTTTGGGGGTATATTCAAGGGAATATCCATTTCATTTAAATATATATTTTATCTGCTGATAAGGGAGAAGTACAACGAGGACTACGGAAGCAGAAACACATCCTATAGCATGTGGTGTGCCTCACGTGCGGCGGATCACGGTTAAATCATTGCAACATTAATGCGCGAGGTACCGGTACTATGACTTCGACGGAATACGCCGAGCAGTCGCGAATGACACGTTTTCTGCCATCACTCATTTTCCTCCAATTTCCCGCCATGCTAAAGAGAATAGTGCATGTATACACAGCATACTTCTGCCTGCCACAACCTTCAAGCGTCTTCTGTCAAATATGCCGTATTCATTCGGTCTAAATATATATATCAGTTTACACCATATACGTTCAATCGGTCTATATGTTTGAGCAAGAGAGTGTACATATTTACACCGCCCTTTATATATATATAAAACTACTTTAGTTTGCATTTTACTCCTATATAAATAACGTTTCATATACATTGCCACAAATGTTACAATATATGATAAAACCATCCCATATTTTGTAACTTTCAATATAACAACATAACGACACAATTCACGCCATATTCATTTATTATCGCCGTATTTTTTTATTTTGCAATATATATTATGTGCTACTAATATTGTCATAAACGGCAGCTCATATATCACAATGATTTGCACACAGGGCTAGTCGAAACGTCCACCAGCAGAATGTCACACTACATGTAGGCAATAGTTAAACGCAACATAACAGATGCCGGCTGCTGACAAGAATTGGAGCGATATGTAATTCATATGATCATGACCCCACAGACAAATTTACTGATTGTATATTTCTAAAAACATCACAAGAACCAAATGAGATCCCTGTTGTGTTTTTTTTTCATTCCGGCTATACTTTTATTTCTGCTCATGTTTGAATGTCATGACCAGACGAGTCCTAGAACGTTCCGGCTTGAGCGGTTTTAGATACAAATATTTACAAGCCATTATGTAGTATACCTTTCAAAGCATCTGATGAAATGATGAACTATCCGATGTGTGAATTATTTTAATGTAATGCTGTAAAAACAGGTCTGCCTCTCATAACATTGTTTTTATCAGATGTTAAATGTGGTGTGGCAAAAAAAATATATCTAGCAAGTTCACGATTAGGAGCGATCGTGGGTTCTTTGGCGGCTAATCTATTCTTTCTCTGAAAAATATTTCAGATACAAAAAGCTTCGTCGGGAGCTAATCTCAAAGGTGTTTGCGTGTAAATGCTCGGCAATGGCGGCCATAGACCAGTTATTATTTCCCGTGTTTGCTGATGTTGGCGGGGCTGATCATGTCGAGTATATGCCTAATGCTAACTTATAATAAACATATTTAATCCCATAAATCCTAAATAAATAACACAATTACTAAAGGATATATATCTATATCACCAAGACAACTGCCATGAGCATGACTTCCCAGATCATAAAAAGGAAGCGGTTGTTGTAAGATTCATTTTCGCAACATCTTGGTCCCGTAGACGTCGGTTTGACTGACATCCGTATCACGACGCTCATGCCTAATTCCAGTGTTGGATTCACAAAAATTCGAATGAATCGACGAACATGACGCAGCTGCATGTACATGTAGGCTTACGATAACGGTCGTGTCTTTATACCTGAAATAGTTACTTTCATATTAGACATTTCGTGTATATAAAATAATTAGATTGAAATTCAATCTATCAGATTGAAATTCAATCTATCAGACTGAAATTAGTGACCAATCTTTTATTGGATTGAGAATATTCAATCTAATAGATTGAAAAAGATAAAATGAACCTCTTACAGAAAATTCAGTGTACTAGGTACTAGATTCAAATTTTCAAACAGATGGAATATTCAGTCGAATAGATTGGTCACTAATGCCAATTTTCAATCTAATTATTTTATAGAGATATATGATGTGCATATACCAATCTTAAAAAACTTCTGACTTCTGCCAAATTCACACCAAATAATCAAACGTTCTCAGTATCTATATGTGGAAAACCGACATGCAAGTGCTGTACAAACATTATTGTTGGGTCTACTTTTCTGTTTCGCCATACGAATACAAATTTCAAGGTTAATAGCAGTATGAGCTGCAATTCACAAAATTTACTGTATGTTATTGCATGCAATGGATGTGACAGAACATATATTGGCGAAACGGGGGATGTGCTCAGAAATAGAGTAAGAGTCCATCGACAACAGATCAACACACCTTCATTAAGGCATCTTAAGGTTAGCAAACATATTGCAGAATATGCTAGTGAATTTGAAACGAAATTTAGTATTTTTCCGTTTTATAAAATGAAATCCGATGATACAGTCAGGCGACAGACAAAGGAACAGTACTTCATTCGGAAGTTCAAATGTGAATTAAACTGCTAATAATACCTTTATTGATATATGAAATGTAGAATTGAAACCATTATTTCTTTTATGCATGCATCGACTGAAAAAGGAGATGTCAGACAGTCTGTAAAAATTAATCATGTATTTATCAAGTATGGACTTGTCAGGCAATACTGCCTCAACGGACATGTCATCTAATGTTCTGTTTTGTTCTATATATCATTGTCGGATTATATCAAACTGTTTTACCTTTTGTCTACTGCATTATATTGTAAATATGTATGTCTCCAATGTCCAATTAGTATATAAAAATGCGTTTTAACATGTTCAACTAGAAGGCAACTATATGTATATATAGCCTTCCATATGAATAAATTTATTATTGCTATTGAAAAATCCATAAAATGGACGAAACCGGTTTAGCAGAGCAATATTCAGTTTAGCTCTAACTCTACATTTTGTGTAGTTTTATTTCTTATATATATATATATATATATATATATATATGGATAGCCCCATAAGCTATCGTCATATATTTCGTCATGATATATATATATATATATACATATATATATGTTAATTGGTTTTACTTTATGGATTTTTTTTTCAGAAGTCGGATGAAGATGAGGAGAAAGAACAAAAGGACTATTTCGTCATGACGTTGCCTCATTTACAGAAATGGAGCTGAAATGTGGGAGATAAGAAAAGAAATTGTAATGATATCATAGCTATAGAATTTATTAACTCGAGGAAGAGGAAGCAGGAATAGCAAAATGCAAAACAATAATTCAAGCAACCTATCAATCCTTCAACAACTGGACGAGGAAGCTGCTCAATTACTGACACCGGTGACCGTTTATATGGCTCTCATCATGATCACAGGGATTGTGGGTAATGGTCTTGTTTGCTACGTTCACGGAACCAAGATGAAGAAGTCTACGGCAAATTCGTTCATTCTATGGTTAGCTGTACTGGATCTCCTGACTGGTGTTATAGGAATGCCTTTAGAGATCTATGATTTGGTGAGACATTACACGTTTGATAACCCGGCCATGTGTAAGGTCATGCGCTTGGTCGTTTACCTCACAACCATGGCGTCTGTCGTGACATTAATCTTCATCGCCGTAGACAGATACTGCAAAATCTGCCGACCTTTAAAACCTATCCCTGTGCGAAGATGCCGAGTAGTAGTTTGTATATCTCTCACGACTGGGGTAGTTTTTTCGTCACCATCGCTAGTCCTGTTTGGCAGGAAAAGAATCCCAACTCCACATCCGGGTATATACGGCGTCGATTGCAGTATGGATGACAACATGGTGGGCACGTTTTTCCCTCGACTTTACCTGAGTGTATTAGTGTTCGCCTTCTTGGTTGGTTTGATCATTCTGGCCGTATTATACAGTCTAATTGGGTGCCATGTATACCGACGAAGTCGTTTGGTGATTGGAGAAAGCATACATGCATCCATGTTGAAAAAGAAAGACAGAAATCGAAAGCAGAATGTGGTTCAAGCGAAATATTCGGCCGATCGACCACAGAATCGCCCAAAGCATTGCGATTCAAGATATAAACTAGGTCGCACAGGTGTGATTTTCTTTACAATAACTCTAGCTTTCATTCTCAGTTTTCTTCCCAGTCTCGCTTTGATGACAACGAGAACAGTGCACAAAACATACGCAGCTTCTCTGTCAAATTCAGAGTATGTCTTCTACAGCTTTGGTCTTCGAACTTACTTCATCAACAACGCGATAAATCCCGTCCTCTATGGGATATTTAATGGCATCTTCAGGAAAGAATGTGTTAAACTTTGGCAAGACTGCAAGTTACTGTTTTCTACGGGTACATTACAGGGCGCAAAGTTAGATGTTAGCCGTCGTAAATCAAATAGCGAAAGCGCAACAGAAGAGTCTTTGACACCAAAGTGACAGTTATAACTACTGGTAAGCCAATATTTCTACTTCTACGGAATTTGGTCAGCATTACCACACCGAGACGATTATTGCCGATCAGTGGACTATTATGTAACATTAAATCAAAAATATGATCTCCAATATGATTTCTCTCTAAGATGTTTTCGTGAACATGTCGATGATTACTAGTGTTGTGAACTTATGATTTTCTATGGCGTGATGGTCACCACCCAGCGGTTTTGCACTTTTGAGGGAGAATGAGGGAGTAATTCCAGTTGTCCCTTAGTGAAAATAGAATGTACGACCAGTCCACGATACGCAAATACATCATAATGTTCCATACCCCTGACAGTTATACAGTACTATGCATCAGCATTTGTGTTGATTTCAAATCCTAGTTTTAATTCGCTTTTGAGTTTCCAGAAAATGATCATGGCGGCTAAATAATATTTACCCGTTAAAATAGTAATGAAGATATTTTCGTTACCATACCTAATGAAGTGAAATGTATGTTTATTGGCTCATTCAATTGTCTGATCCAAAGCCCAATTTCTGAATGCCATTTAAAAGATAAGTTTTCTCGTGGAGACTGTCCACTGTTTGTTCCTTGCCAAATTTGTTTAGAAGCTCAAGGATGTAACTGGAATTCCAAAGAAGAACACAAATTTGCTGATGTTCACCACTTTATATTTCAGTAACCTTTGAAATTAAGTCAGAGTCACAGTGAGTTGACCTCTACCTGGGAGATACATGTACAACAAGGCAAAAGATCCAGACACCAGTTGGTCTCGATATTGGTATTCACAGTCACATACGACTTCTGTTCACAACATTTGAACACGTACTGTAACCTTGAAAATCGGTCAATATCACTAAAGACTGAACATTACCTGGAGGCCCTTATAAGACAACAATGTTCTAAATGTCGAGATGGTAGCTCTTAGATACTGTGCTCACAAGAATAACAAGGGCGTCGGAAGCGGTACGTACGGCAGGTACGGCCATGCTTTTGCGCAAAAAAAAATAAATAAAAAAGAAAGAAAGAAGAAAACACAAAATAAAAAAGAAACTACAAATGCAAGCATCTTTGATGGCTTCCAAGTTGAATAAGTTAGCGACTTTGAACGCTGGTTAGCTCTCTCGGGAAAATTTCGATCGTGCATGGAAAGTAACATGCACGTTCATATGCATGATGCCGGTTGGTGTTCACGTTATTTTATCAACGCAACAAGAAATTAATTTTCTTCATACGAATTCCGTTGTTCGCTTGTCCAATATGTCTTAGGCCTACATTTTTTAGGTTGTTTCTGGCTGCATGCTACCTTTACAGGTCCGTGCCCGACCTTGTATTTTAAAAAATACACGGTCTAATTATAAGGAGCTATGGCTAAAACAGGAGCTCAATATCGCCTTATATGTTATATCACCTAAACACACTTTTTACACTGTTCTGATGCATAGCATATCGAGAACAAAACAGTTCTCAGATGCCCTCTGTGATTGCCATTTGGTGACAACTTTTTTTATAAAAAGCGCTAAGGCTGTGCGAGGGTTACCAACCTCTCAGACTCTCCCTGTGTGGCCGCTCTGCTCCTTACTGCTTTGAGGTGTTTTTGAGGTGTACTTGAGGTGTAGTTGAGGTGTTCCTGGGAGGTGTACCCGCAAATATTATGAAGTGTATTTGAGGAGTAGATGAGGTGTAGTTGAGGAGTATTTGAGGTGTACTTCAGGAGTATCGAAATATGCAAATTAGCACCTCAAGTACACGTCAGGTACACCTCAGTGAGGTGTACCCCTCAGGTGAGGTGTACCCCTCAGACGAGGTGTAGCTGAGGTGTACTTGAGGTATATCCAATTTTGAAAATTTATTCATACCTCCTTCAAAAATAGGTACCAGGCATACTTGTACTCTCATTTTTCAGTGAACACCGCTCAGTTGATTGATCCCCGTCCTCCTCCAACAATAAATGTTCTGCAGCACTTTTCGCTACAAAGCTTACATCTAACATATGAGCAGCCAAACTTGAAAGTTGGGGAAGATGACCATGTATGTCGGAAAATGGTAGCCCCACGCTTATAAAGGAGCTTTAACTTTGGCTCGCAAGTACTCCTATTGCCACACAGAGGATTCCACTGCAAAAGCTTACAAGGGGCCAATGTATTTGGGAAGTGACAGTTAACATATCCATTTTGGAAATATATCTGGAAGGTTGACAACATAACCACAGGTGCCTAAGGTTGCATGAGATTAACAACGGTGTATCTGTAAATTATACAACAGTGCCCATTAACTGATTGCTATGATAATTTGAAGTGAAGAATGTTACAGCAGGTTTTAGTTTGATGTAATAGTGTCCTGCTGTCAAAATAATAATAAAAATTGAGTTTATATAACATTGTTCATGTTGTTTAGACGTCCAGGAGATGTACTTGAGGTGTGCGTAGGTAATTTATAGCTGAGGTACATTTGTTTTTTTTAGAAAGTCAAGGAGGTGTACTTGAGGTGTAGGTAATTTAAAGTGACATTCTGGCCAGAATGATGATCCAGCATAGACATGTAGAGAGAAAAATACATTTAATGCCATGTTCAGCAATATTTCGTCTATTTAGCAAGTATGAAGAAAAGATTGTGCTGGCAATTACTTACAAGAAGGGGATGGTATATATTTATGCTCAATTTCAAGACAAACTTTTCTACCAAGTCCACCAGGTGCATCTTAGGTATAGGTGGATAACTGTATCTTATGTTCATGCCAAGCATCTTACGGTGGAGTGTAGGACATATACTTGAGTTGTAGATTAATTATGAGGTGTAAGTACATGTAAACATTGGTACATGCATATTTTGGCAAAGTCCATGAAGTGTACTTGAGGAGTAGGTAAATTACAAGTATATTTTGACAAAGTCCATGATGTATCACCCACTCTTAATTATTAATTTGTTAATTGAACAAGGGCTGTAATTGATTTCAAACTATCAGACTGAACTGGTGTATGTTACAATAGAATATTGAACTAAGGCAAGAACATTCAACTCAGACGTAGAGATAAAAAGTATTAAGTAAATAATTAAGGAAGAGCTCCAGCTGAGAATGTATATGCAGCTGACACAAGAAATAGCAGAAGTACATTTTATGTATTGTAAACTGGAAAACAAGGTATGACCTGGCAAGAGTGTTCACATGTGTCACTAGGGTTCTTTTATTCATAGAGGTTGTATGAGATTTACTGTTAGCCAACCTATTTATTGATTTATTTTAAAATATAGCCCTTGTGAAGCTCTTAAATGAACTAAGAAATGTACTGTGAAATATAAATAAAACACTGAGTTGATGGACCGTGAAATCCGTATTGGAAGCCAAGGTATACTTGTGGTGTACGTAAATTACAAGTATATTTTGACAGTTCCAGAGGTGTACTTGAGGTATATGCATATTTTGGCTAAGTCCATAAGGTGTACTTGAGGTGTAGTATTATAACATATCTATTTTGACAAAGTCCATGAGGTGTACTTGAGGTGTAGGTAAATTACACAAATATTTTTCCAAAGTCTATGAGATGTACTTGACGTGTATACACCTTGAAAAAGAAAAGTAGGTGTACACCTCAGGTACACCTCGACTACACATCAACTTGAGGTGTACATCTCAAGTCTGTAAGGGTAGCGAATTGGTCCTTCGCTCTCTCGCAGGCCCGGCGGAGTGCTGGAAATGGGAAGTGGGGCGAGGGGTCTAGCGGGAGCTTTAGTTCCCCTCCCCATAATTCTGCCGCAAGTACTTCGTTCTCCAAGTAATTCCCTACAAGTAGCTGTAATGACGGACGGGATAGAAGGGTTTCTCGCATTTTCTTCTATTTGCGTCCCTTGTCCATCAGATACTTTACTCTTAGCAGTTATAAAAACTACGAGCGCCAGCTTTATTATTGCTGCTTAGCTTGCTAAATTATGAATGTAGATGGCGTTACTTCTGCAATGACTTTATCAACACCCCATTGCCCATAAGAATTATATCGGTTACGGCCACACAATTTGTCTGGAACTTTTTACAGTACTTTACTATACATATTTTTTCTTTGTGATTCAGCATCGCTGAAAACCATCATCGATTGCGTTTTCATGGTAAAAGGGGTCGGAAAGAACTAAAAATACACTTCAATGCAGAGTGATTTTATTGGCCAGAAATCGCTCAGTACGTGTCTCTTGCGATCTAGACCCCAGAAGCTTCCGGGGCTAAGCGGCCCCTGGACCCTCGCCTAAAGTGCTATGCTAGTGGCCATACCACTTTGATTTTGCTTTCAACGCTCCTGGAATATACGACTTCGATCTCCGTGACATTTGAGGGAGACAGTCCAGAGTGAACTTCAGCTAGAGTCTTATCATAAGCTTGTGCTAAAGCTCCAGATTGTCGAAATTAGCTGCTTAGATATTGTGTTCATAAGCAAGAAATGGTTGCAATTGTTAATTTGACACCCATGACATTTAAATGGGCCTGTTTCAGTACAGACCAAGGTCAAACATAAGGTCAAGGTCAAAAAATTATTTCAAGATGACGACTTTATAACGAATATTATGGATTAAGAATACTGATCAGCGATACGGATTTGATATTTTTGGAACATCATAATGTCTTGCCGGCATCATTGAAAACTGTTGACCGCTTCTCTCTTGCAGGAAGCAAGCCTATGTTTATGTTTACTATGATTGTCTTTTTGAATGTGGTGCTAATACTGTTATATGGAATAGATCTTTGGATTATGGACGCGAATATTCTCTAATGGTCGACGGCTGAATTATGAATGACGGACCAGACGCTTGTAATACGTAGAGATGATGTTTCCGGACAAAGACGACATCTAGAAAATCAATCTTTGTTATTTGAATCATACTAACCGTAGTCATTCCCGTTATCGTCCAGTTTCCAATGTTTCTCGTACCAGTATTGTATGATTTATTTTCCAGATGAATACATGTTGCTTAGGTGCACAACCTTGCCTGAAAGAACAGAGTCCCTCTAAACTGGCAATTCACACTTGTCTCACATAAACACTGCAGGGGTCTATCAGTTATGGGCCCTAATCTGTTCATCGTTTTAATTCCATTACTTGATTTCTCAGGTTGTATAAGTTAAACCCTTTGATTCTGGAAAAAACATTCATCATGTGAGTTCGAAACTTGGCATGGTTATTGTCCCCCGGCGCAACGCGACGGGATTTTAAAATGGGTCTCGCTTCTTTGTGTCCGTGGACGTCTGTTCAAATACCTCGCAAGCAATATCTCCCAAACGCATTGTCGGATTCCTCCGAAATTATGCATATGCATTCCTAGCGACAAGACGCCAGTTGGTATTGCGTTTCAGCAAGATCTGCCTGATGGTGGCGCCACTGTTCCACCATCTTGTTCAAATCTTCTGTGCATGTTCGTGATGTCCGTTCAAATTCTTCACAAGCGATAACTTCCAAACGCTTTCTCGAACTTATCTGAAATTTGGCCTATGCATTCCTTGTGACAAGAGGTCGATTGGCGTTGCGTTTCAGCACGATCTGCCTGTTGGTAGTGCCACTAGGCTTCGTTCTAGCCTTCTGTGGATATTCATGCGAATTCTCGCAAGCAATAATTTTGGAATGCACCATCTGCTTTCTCCGAAATTCAGCATATGCATTCCTTGCGACAAGATGTTGTTTGGTATTGCGTTTCAGCTAGATCCGCCTGTAGGTGGAGCCACTAGGGTTCTTTCCGTTCTTCCGTGTTGCAAGCGATAACGTCCAAACGCATTGTCGGATTCCGCCGAAATACCCTATCTTTCCGAGTAATAAATTGAGAAACGCTCATCGGATTCTTCTCAAATTTCTATGCATATACCATGCCATATGAGATGTTTTGATCGGAGTTTCGCCCATTTGCGCGTATAGGTCGTACCACGTGGTGGCAACTTCTAAATCTGGTTTCGGGGCAATAACTGCTCATCAGATTGCATATACCTTCACAAGAACTGTCTCTTGGGATTGCGTATCACCAACTTCTGCTTACAGGTGGCAAAATCCCAAATATGTTTCCGAGTAATAAGTTGAGAACCTCTCATCGGATTCTCCTTAAATTTGGTATGAATATACCAAGAAAGATGTCACTTGAGATTGCGTTTCGCCCACTTGTGCCTACGGGTGGCGCCTACAGGTGGCTCCACCTGGCGTCACAACCTAAATTTAGTTTCAGGGCAATAATTTGAGGACCTTCTTCGGATTCCTCTCAAATTTGGTATGCAGATACTATGCCATGAGATTCCAATGGGAATGTATTTCGCCTATTTCTCCCTGCAGTTGGCGTTTCCGGGCAATAGTGTGACAACTGCTTATCGAATTTTTCTCCAATTCATATGCCATCAGATGTCGCTTGGGTTGTGTCTACATGTGGTGCCACCTTTTGGCAAAATCTAAATTTGGTTTCCTGGCAATAACTTGAGGACCCCTCTCCAGATTCTTCGCAAAATTTGTATGCCGATACCATGCCATGAGATGTCATTTGGGATTGCGTTTTCGCCCACTTACACCTACAGGTGGTGACACCTGGTGGCAAAGTCCAAATTTGGTTTCCAGGCTATAGGTTAAGGATGCCTTGAAATTCTCGTTAAATTTGGTTTGCAGATAATATGCCATAAGGTGTCGCTTGGGGTTGCATCTCGGTTACATAATTTCTATGCTTCACTGCGTTACTACCGCAGTAATCAACGTTCAGTCAGTCGTACTGAGTTGATCGCAAAACTTGAGGAGGCAGAAAGACCCTTCCGCTTTCTACGCCTATGAAGTAGCGGTTGCCTCCCTCGCGTATATCCCCTGAGACCAACAATGCTCAAAATTATCGCTTTCATTTCGGCGGGTACCTAGCATCCTCTGGCTGCTTGTTTTGATATAGGTATAGGTACAAGTGTTGCCTCGTTTTCCTGAATGTTGCTCTGGTTGCTGAGATATTAATGTTCAAAGTATTACTATCGCATTTTATCCAATTTTGTTGAAACGAAAATAGATAAAATTCCAATGATAAAGATCTGGATAGAAAATCCTTTCAAACACTGTGGCGCCGATAGTTTTTGAAGGGTTGGTCAAACTTCAGTGGAAAATGTGAAACTGGAGGCTAAATTCATGAGAAGACAAGAATTTAAATTGGAATAATTTCGTACCAGTTGAATATAAATAAGCTTTCCAATAATATATGGTATACATAAACATAGGCTAGTTTCTTGCAAGAGAGAATCGGCCAACAGTTTTCAATGATGCGGGCAAGACATCATGATGTTGCAAAAATATCGAATCCGTATCACTGTCGTCATCTAGAGAATGATGTACCTCAGTCGCGCTTTGAATGTGGATGTTCATATGAACACCCGGAAGATCTTAAAGTATATGGGTTCAGACCGCCCCTAGCCCTGGGTTCAGACCGCCCCTAGCCCTGGGTTCAGACCGCCCCTAGCCCTGGGTTCAGACCGCCCCTAGCCCTGGGTTCAGACCGCCCCTAGCCCTGGGTTCAGACCGCCCCTAGCCCTGGGTTCAGACCGCCCCTAGCCCTGGGTTCAGACCGCCCCTAGCCCTGGGTTTAAGTGGAATCAGATACAAGTTACGAAACGTAACGCCATAGATCTTGCCAGCTTGGATCGTAGTTTGTTATCAGCATGCGATACATAATTCGAGAACATTTGAGTGGAGACGCTTAGTTGTATAGTGCTGTTTTATAAGTTCCTGCAATAATGTTTTATGACGTTGATTAAACTTGTCACATTCCACACATGATCTAGCAAATGCTACTAGGCGTGATATGTATACGACATATGCAGGTCCCACTGAATTATTATCAAAGGTAAAGATAAAACGAGCTGCTATGGAGAGGGCTGCTAAACACACTATAAAAAAAGTAAAAGGAGATGTGAGGCGGCATTTATGTATAAATGTATAATTGTGTTTTAATGTAACGGCAAGAGAAAATATATGTGCACAATATTTGAAAGTTCTAGTCCGATGGGTTTATGATTACAGTTTTGACATGAAATTGAAATCCACCACATGGTCTATTTCGTGAAAAAAGGACCTATTCGAGCCATTTACGTACACATTTAGGCAGCAAGGACTCCTTGGTCCTTGGTCCAACAAGATTTTCCAGCGGTGGAGATATAATGCCACCTCACATGTCCAACGGTCCTCCCGTGTCTAAATGTTTGTTTAAATGATTCGATTTAGACCTATTTTCACGAAATAGCACATGCCGGGGATTTCAATTCCATGTCATAAATATAATCATAACGCAATCGAGCTACAACATTCACATATCGTGTACATATATTTTCTCTTGCCGTTACATTTGAAAACAATTATTGTTATCACATTTTATTTATTTATTTATTTTCGATTTCCACCGCACTACGCATAGGCCAAAACGCCGCTTTATCGTACCATCTCCTTTATGCTGGGCAGACCGTCATTTTTTTACTGGCTTCAAAATAGACGACTAATTGGACTGGACAGACCATGGTATGCAGTGTAAAAGTTTCTCAGGTGGAATGGATATGGCTGATCCTCAAACACTTAGTACAGGCGTATCTGCTGTGGCGAGTTTATCATCTACCCTGGAATTAACTGTCTAATCACACCGATTGTTCCAACTACCTCCGGAATACCGATGTCAGTTCCGAAATTGTGCCTCGATAATTGAGCTACACAGCTGTTGAGATCGAATGGCAAATGTTTCAGGTCTTCATCTCGAAACAGACGTATTTTTCATTTAAATTATGATTATTATTTTGAGGAACCTTGGTCATTGGTATACAAATAAGTATATATACACAAGGCGATATATTTTCTCTTCTTAATCATGTAATTCTTATACTATAATGAAACCAAACTGTACAACAACAGAGAAGCAAATTACGTAATATTTATTATCACAGGAAATGTCGTTTGGAGTTATTATTTTGAGGAACCTTGGTCATTGGTATAAAATAAGTATATATAAACACGGCGATATATTTTCTTACTTAATCATGTAATTTGTATAATATAATTAAACCAAACTGTACAACAACAGAGAAGGTAAAATTACGTAATATTTATTATCACAGGAAATGTCGTTTGGAGTTAGTCTTATACAGGTTAGGGGGAATCCCGCTTTCTAAAATGGAGGTAAAGGGTAGTTTTCGCTCAATAAATCAGTTCACATAATGAATGCAGCAAAATCCTCTTGCGGCGCATACAGACACATCTATCTGCATTAAATGGTAGTAAAAAAGTAAATTGTCATCTATCTAAGTTACATAATAATAGGCCAAACATCCTTCGTGCTGTTCAAACAATATTGGCTGGTTAATTTTATGACATGGAACAATAGATAAATCAATGCGCCTGAAATTTTGATGCATTGGTTAAGAAGGAAGCAAAAGTTATTGCGCAAAAACGACCTTTTTTACCTCCATTTTAGAGAGCGGGATGGCCCTAACCTGTTATAGTAAGCACAGCGGCAGACAAAATAGATTATTCGCAAACATACAGACATACTTGCAACACACAATTCATAGTAAGTGACTTTAATCAATACAAATAATTCACAGTCGCACTTCTATCGATCACAAACAAAACTTTAACAACAATTACAGTTATATGAACAATGCATCAGTTAGGTCGAAATAAGCTTATAGAGATCATACAGTTTCACCAAAAAAAAATGTATACGATTACTAACAACTCGTATACGCCAGTAATACGAAGACGAAGCTTATGCAGCTATACAAAGAAAAGTTGTACAGTTATACGTCAAGGCCAAAACAGTTAAATTTCAATCGATAACTAACGAAGCATTCACATAGGTGTGGCATAAAAATATGTACATATACGCACAGCGATCTACGTTCTCGTCTAAATATTGTGAACTTTAATTAAAACAAACTGTACAGTATATACCAATAACATCGTATCATTATTTTGTCCTTGAAGGCGATATTTGATTGTTTATCTGTCGATCACTTCCTTGTTCAGCACCATCATGTCAAACACGAAAAGCAACATAAAGAGTCCGAAACCGAAATCAGCAAATAAATGTATTGGCGAATTTTTCAATGAGAGCTAGAATATCTAGAACTGATCATATCATTTTGAAGTTATCTCTTTAATTATTCTAGATCCACATCAGCATTGCTGTAAAATATACACAATAAGAACCAAACGCATTAAAATAAACATGTAATGTATACATTATTTTCTAAATTCCTTGAAAACAAAGATTTATAATTAAAAAGAAACCAGAGGAATAAATTCACATATACATTTAGGGATCAGAAACCAGATGAACACGAATTAAAATGGATTGGAATAAACAAATATACACAAACTAATGAGACATCAAAATCTTAAAGAATACGATGCTCTACAATTTCAGAGCATTGGATTTCATCTGTCCACTTTCAAATACATTGATATTCCCCAATGTTTGCATATGTTATTGTCAATACCTCAATTTCTGACGTATATTCGCCCAGTTCCCTGCAGGATGTTGACAGGGCATGATGCTTCCGGCTAGATAAGGTTGTTTTGCCCGATTCCTGAATTAGTCGGAATGATGCTCTTCACAGATAATTCTTCTCCAGTTTTGTGGTAACCTAGGCCGGATGTTTTGCTTGGGGGTCAGCGTGCATGGTGTACAATCTCGAAATTACAGAACAGTTTATTTTCTCCATGGTCAGGTTAAAGAAACAGATGTGCATTATTGTCTTATCTTTTGGGCTCAAACTCCTTACTACCATACTCTTCCAAACGGACGAAAATGTTTCGACATTTGTCAATGTGTACCCCGTTGTAAGTTAATCCTGGAATTAAGGATGCCGAGATGCCGAGGGATGTTTTCCACTGGAGTCATATGATTGCTTTTTAGTCGCCAGACGTCAATTTTTCCCACCTGTTGCATATCGCTCCAATTTATTACCTGTATATGGTAGGGTTCTGCTGGTAGTCCAGCAGCAGAATCCTACCATATTCTACCCGCCCTCTGTACATGTCACTCGACGAATGCATGTAGGTTTATTGTTTTGGTGAGAAATTCAGGCGGGTGACGTCGGGCATTACAGGTTAGTTCCTCTGAGTTTGCTTGCATTCACCAGGTTACCCCATGTTGAGGAGTTTGCTCTATCAGACGTCCACGATGCTCATCCATTGACACCAGATGTCAGTGTTGAACTGATCTGTTATAACAAATTCCGAGCTAGCGTATCTATTTCCGCTTAAGCCGGTGCTAGGTGTCCTGTGGATTCTTCATAGTCTCCACATGAACAACTGCAATAAAAGCGCGGCTGAGATACTAAGGCTACGTCCGAGAATCCACCGTATTCTCGGGTCTGAATGTTAGGTGCCGAGGGATGATTTTCTGTAGAATCATATGGTTCTTTATTAGTCGCCATACGTCGTCAATTTAGAATAGAAAAGTAGAAAGATCACATTGGTAGGGAAATAGTGTCTAAAATATCAGCATAGTTTTTCCGATGATTTTGAATTTTGAGGAAGGTTCATAGTCTGAAAATGAAATTTTCAACGGCATACATTTCGATAAAATTTAAAGTTCATATACAATTTAAATTCAACCTGTAGATGTTTCGCAGATCCAGTGATAAACAATACCTGTGGATATATGTATCGTATGTTTTTCAGGAATTTTGCACAAAAAAAACGATATTCGCGGTTATGTACAGAACAATCTACATCGAAGACCATCATTTATTAAAACGTTTTTCTACTGACCAGCACCTCACATATACAACAGCAAAACAATAGGGTGGGTCACCGGATAAAGTACCTTAATACTTATACAAACCACGCGCATGTTATACGCTCAAACTGATGACATCAGTCTTTCCTCCTGCAGGGCCTCTCATTTATCTTTCAATGCGTACTATTATGAAGAAGCAGGATAAAGATTACGTCCAACGGACCTTCAGAGAAACTCTGTGATTGGCTGCATGACTGTTCTTCTAGTTCTCTTCACTATCCAATGGAAATACCGGGTTTAATCTTGATAATTTGAATTGACCAATCGAGTCCTTCATAAATGTAGGACAACCGTTGATAACTTGGAGTTACCATATAAATCCAGATTACAGTACGGTACGATTCAGTTTTGTGCACTTCCATATTTCATTATTCCGCCAGTCACCAATGGTCGCTGCTGTCACCAGGAGGAAGCAAGGTGTAGGTCCAGGTGCAGCTGTTAAGTAGAAAGAAACTTAATGAAGTATGTGATGCGAGAACTACTTGATTCAATAACTCATAGTGTTGGTTTGCATTTCCAACTCCTGATAAAAGAATCGAAAGTAAAATCTTCATAACATGGTCGAAAGTTTATTTCATCTTCAAAGGAAAATGTTTATCCAGACATTAAATAAAAAAAAGCCATTCAAAGACACCAATTAAACCGTCATGCTCGAGTGTTTATTTGACCTATAGATTCATACTGTGTAAATTGTAGAAGGGAACCTCCGAAATCCACAACTAACACTACTGTCGAGGGTTCTCTAAGGCAGTGCGTACAATTAGACAAACCAATCAGACAGACAAGACAATATCCTTACCTCCTTTGTGAGAGGCGAGGGTAAATAGATCAACACAATGTAATTTATTGAAACAGAGAAAGGGTCAACAATATTCAGCGATGACAGCAGAAAATAACTTTTTTTAGGAAATTCGAATATGTCAGATGTCCATATATCATTGTCAGACATTCATATTAATCTGATCTGATTAGAATGCTATTTTGTGTTTCAATTGCACGGTCGTTGAGTTTAACACCATTTTCAGACTTCCATCTGTTATCGTCATACTTACAGAAACGACAATAAATAATTATAACTGTTTCGTATTAGAAAGCATGATAGTTTGCATACAAATCAGGCGAGAAAAAGGACAGTATGTATATGTACATACCACTCCGACTTTCTCCAAACTGATCCCGGCAAGGTACCCAGCCATTTCCGCTGATCATTTCCTTGGTCAGGCCGGCGTTTGTAGTAGTCATTCTTGCAGTCTGCTGTGAGGTTGACGACAGTTCTGCAGGTACGGTTGATGGCACGGTTGACCACACAGTTGTCTCAAGTTTGACAGAATATATTTCATTCGTCGTTGAATACAGGATTTGCTTCTCAAATTCTGGTGACTTTTCTTTGATGTTCTTGGTGGAAATGTCAGCGGCGGATGAAATTGTCGCCGTTATCCCTGATATCGCTGTCGTCGATGTAGCTGTAGTTGTATCTGATGTCACTATCGTCGATGTCGCCGATATTATCTCTAGTGTCGCAGTCGTCGACGTTTTCACCATTAGCTTCTGGCATTCCTCGTTCAGCCATCTAAATGACCTCTTGTACTTGGGATTGAATCTTTTCATCAAGAAAGACACCGTTGGGCAACCATTACCCCCCTCGTCAGTCTCAAGACACTTATCAGCATTTTTTCTGAAATATAGATAACAAAATCATTGGTACAATGTATCGCTAATGCCGCGCTATTTTAGACACAAACACAGGCTTGTCTTTATTTATCAGGAACATGAATCTTTCACTTCCTTCTGAAATCTAAATGATTTCCCAGAATCCCTCATTCTGCGAAACCTGTACCTGTAAACTTATTCAACAGGTCCGCATGCTTCTTTTGAGTAAGTTTCTCTGCAAAATTTTCGATATGTTAAATGACCCGTAGTACGAAACATTAATGCCATTTGATTGTCTGACGGCGATATAAGCGAACGTAAACGAGTACCTTCGAGGTTATTCGTCCATATTTGTTTTTCGAAACTCCACTGTTTGCGCAAGCATATCTTCTATCTAAGGTAATAAAGACATATTAACCTTTCTTCAACATCACCCCTGGTAAAGTACACAGAAAGATACTCATGACTTGCACATCATTCTAGAAAGACTAACGTACCCCCACCCCAAGACCCTGGTGCATTTATCTTTTGCCCTCAGGGATGAAAATTTATCAGAGTAGTTCGAAGCGTATGGTTAGAAAATACACATTGCGCACGACGGTGGTGTGATTCAAACACTGCATGGACAAATGTTCTCCGACCGCTTGCTTGTCTTGGTGGACAGTCTCGCGTATGGGACATTAACATAGGAAAATCCCCATTGTGTTAGATGGTAATAAACCCGATTTTCTTCTCATTTCGTATTCTGGTGAAGCAGATTTTACTTGAAGTTGACAAACTAATATATCTGCCTCGAAAATCCCTGCGATGTTAAATCAATTTAAAATGAACAAATGTTTCGTTAAAATGTGCTCCGTGGCCTATTCTATGATGGCCGAGAGGGGCCATCGACCATCGCCCTTGAAACATTTTGGGCGATATTGCAATAGCGCGATATTGCGATGCGATAACGCGATATTGCGATGCGATAACGCGATATTGCGATGCGATAACGCGATAATGCGATGCGAAAACGCGAAAACGCGATATTGCGATATTGCGATAACGCGATATTGCGATGCGATAACGCGATATTGCGATGCGATAAAGCGAAAACGCGATATTGCGATATTACGATATTGCGATAACGCGATATTGCGATGCGATAATGCGATATTGCGATGCGATAACGCGATAACGCGATGCGATAACGCGATAACGCGAAAACGCGATATTGCGATATTGCGAAATATCGCGTTATAATTACGCGATAATGTGCGATATTGTGCGATATTGCGATAATGCGATATATCGCGTTATTTTACCGCGATATTGTGCGATATTATAGTAATATCGCAATATCGCACAATATCGCACACTATCGCGTTATTTTCGAGAAAATAACGCGATATTGTGCGATATTGTGCGATATTGCGATATTGCGATATATCGCGTTATTTTTCCGCGATATTGTGCGATATTATAGCAATATCGCAATATCGCACAATATCGCACAATATCGCGTTATAATTGCGCGATGGGAGAGCGGATAGCCATGAAGACAACTCTGTCAACTCTGCTGGCCCAATTCCTGGTTATCTCCCCTGATTCGAACATTTCGAAATAGGTACGAATTTCGCTCCAGTTACTTGATCAAACAAAACTCATGCGCCAATAAATTATATTGATTGATTTTTAATTGTTTTCATCGTATCATCGTACCATCGTATCATCGTACCATCCTATCATCGTACCATAGCATCATCGTGCCATAATACCATCGAGTCATCGTACCATCGTATCATCGTACCATCGTACCATCGTATCATCGTACCATCGTATCATCGTACCATCCTATCATCGCGCCATAGCATCATCGTACCATCGTGTCATCGCACCATCGTGCTATATTTGTTTAAATACCCACCGTTATGTACCGTTGAGGGATGGAGATGTCTTTCAGCACAGCGACTCGTTATGGTTCTTACATGAGCGAGGAGATTAACTATTCTTTACTCACTCGATTTTCCCCACACACTAGTCACTATCACCTGATTAACTAAATAAAAAAGCCAAAGGCCCTAAGAAGCCCTGGTAGTATTAAAAGCGTAAATTCGTGTCTATTTGGCTGCAGCCTGAGCCGCAGTCAGGACGCGTAAAGGCCAAAGAAGGTCGCATCCTGTTCGGAATGGGCCGTGTAAGGGCATAGTGAAACACTCGTAGGAGAGCATCCGACTGGATGGGTGAGTGGTGAAAGAAAGGCTATGACGCGCATGCACAGACAGAGAATAGTGAGAAATTAGCATTGTATGCACGGTTTAGGGTAGAGATATACCGATGGGGCTGAGTGAATGAGTGAGTGAGTGTGAGTGAGGAAGAGGTGAAGTGAAGGAGGAGGAGGAATGGGGATGAGTGAGTGAGTGAGTGATCATATAAAGTCGTTGGTAAACCATTAGCCTCAAGTTGTATCTAAACATGAGTGGCATCCCATTGAAGCTCTTATCCGGTAGAGACACACTGGAAGTGATATATGCATGCGCACTGAGGAGTGGTAGAGAAAGGGGAGTTTCAGTGGTGCTGACTATGCCCCAAACACGTCAAGGTTATATGCATAGCAATACATTTTCTTTATTTCATTCGATAATTTTTTTTACACGATGTATTTTTTTTATTTCTATTCGAAGCAGTTGTAAAATATATGTGCAATAATTGCATTGTGGGTAATACCTAACCCCGCCTATTTGAATATGTAACGAGGTTTTTCATTGGCTATTGGGAAATCGACGGCGAAAATGGCGGCATATTTGACAGTCGGTTTGCCTCGTCTTTGGCTGTCGATGTCGTCTTTGATAATGTTTGTCTTGTGTTTGTCTTCATTCTTAGTGCCAAATCACAAACAAACGATTTGAATGTAGGGAAACTGACCAAAGAGAGAGTGAAGGCAAACCGACACATATCTCAAATATGCCGCCATTTTCGCCATCGATTTCTCAATAGCCAACGAAAAGCTTCGTCACATATCCAAATAGGCGGGGTTAGGTATTACCCACAATGCAATTATTGCACATTTATTTTACATCTCCTTCGAATAAGAATAAAAAAAAACATTGCATAACGTACCTATTTCGAAATGTTCGAATCAGGGGAGATAACCAGGAATTGGGCCAGCAGAGTTGACAGAGTTGTCCTCATGGATATCCGCTCTCGCATCGCGCAATTATAACGCGATATTGTGCGATATTGTGCGATATTGCGATATTGCGAAATATCGCATTATTTTTCCGCGATATTGTGCGATATTATCGCAATATCGCACAATATCGCACACTATCGCGTTATTTTCTCGAAAATAACGCGATAATGTGCGATATTGCGATATTGCGAAATATCGCGTTATTTTTCCGCGATATTGTGCGATATTATAGCAATATCGCAATATCGCACAATATCGCACACTATCGCGTTATTTTCTCGAAAATAACGCGATATTGTGCGATATTGCGATATTGCGAAATGTCGCGTTATTTTTCCGCGATATTGTGCGATATTATAGCAATATCGCAATATCGCACAATATCGCACACTATCGCGTTATTTTCTCGAAAATAACGCGATATTGTGCGATATTGCGATATTGCTATAATATCGCACAATATCGCGGAAAAATAACGCGATATTTCGCAATATCGCAATATCGCACAATATCGTACATTATCGCGTTATTTTCTCGAAAATAACGCGATAGTGTGCGATATTGTGCGATATTGCGATATTGCTAAATATCGCGTTATTTATCGCGATATAACGCGATATTATAGCAATATCGCAATATCGCACAATATCGCACACTATCGCGTTATTTTCGAGAAAATAACGCGATATTGTGCGATATTGTGCGATATTGTGCGATATTGCGATATTGCGAAATATCGCACAATATCGCGAAAAATAACGCGATATTTCGCAATATCGCAATATCGCACAATATCGCACATTATCGCGTTATTTTCGAGAAAATAACGCGATAGTGTGCGATATTGTGCGATATTGCGATAATATCGCACAATATCGCGGAAAAATAACGCGATATTTCGCAATATCGCAATATCGCACAATATCGCGTTATAATTGCGCGATGCGAGAGCGGATGGTCATGAAGACAACTCTGCCAACTCTGCTGGCCCAATTACTGGTTATCTCCCCTGATTCGAACATTTCGAAATAGGTACGTTATGCAATGTTTTTTTTTATTCTTATTCGAAGGAGATGTAAAATAAATGTGCAATAATTGCATTGTGGGTAATACCTAACCCCGCCTATTTGGATATGTGACGAAGCTTTTCGTTGGCTATTGAGAAATCGATGGCGAAAATGGCGGCATATTTGAGATATGTGTCGGTTTGCCTTCACTCTCTCTTTGGTCAGTTTCCCTACATTCAAATCGTTTGTTTGTGATTTGGCACTAAGAATGAAGACAAACACAAGACAAACATTATCAAAGACGACATCGACAGCCAAAGACGAGGCAAACCGACTGTCAAATATGCCGCCATTTTCGCCGTCGATTTCCCAATAGCCAATGAAAAACCTCGTTACATATTCAAATAGGTGGGGTTAGGTATTACCCACAATGCAATTATTGCACATATATTTTACAACTGCTTCGAATAGAAATAAAAAAAATACATCGTGTAAAAAAAATTATCGAATGAAATAAAGAAAATGTATTGCTATGCATATAACCTTGACGTGTTTGGGGCATAGTCAGCACCACTGAAACTCCCCTTTCTCTACCACTCCTCAGTGCGCATGCATATATCGCTTCCAGTGTGTATCTACCGGATAAGAGCTTCAATGGGATGCCACTCATGTTTAGATACAACTTGAGGCTAATGGTTTACCAACGACTTTATATGATCACTCACTCACTCATTCCTCCCCATTCCTCCTCCTCCTTCATCACCGCTTCCTCACTCACACTCACTCACTCATTCACTCAGCCCCATCGGTATATCGCTACCCTAAACCGTGCATACAATGCTAATTTCTCACTATTCTCTGTCTGTGCATGCGCGTCACAGCCTTTCTTTCACCACTCACCCATCCAGTCGGATGCTCTCCTACGAGTGTTTCACTATGCCCTTACACGGCCCATTCCGAACAGGATGCGACCTTCTTTGGCCTTTACGCGTCCTGACTGCGGCTCAGGCTGCAGCCAAATAGACACGAATTTACGCTTTTAATACTACCAGGGCTTCTTAGGGCCTTTGGCTTTTCTATTTAGTTAATCAGGTGATAGTGACTAGTGTGTGGGGAAAATCGAGTGAGTAAAGAATAGTTAATCTCCTCGCTCATGTAAGAACCATAACGAGTCGCTGTGCTGAAAGACATCTCCATCCCTCAACGGTACATAACGGTGGGTATTTAAACAAATATAGATCGATGGTGCGATGACACGATGGTACGATGATGCTATGGTGCGATGATAGGATGGTACGATGATACGATGGTACGATGATACGATGGTATGATGATACCATGGTATGATGACTCGATGGTATTATGGTACGATGATGCTATGGTACGATGATAGGATGGTACGATGATAAGATGGTACGATGATACGATGAAAACAATTAAAAATCAATCAATATAATTTATTGGCGCATGAGTTTTGTTTGATCAAGTAACTGGAGCGAAATTCGCACCTATTTCGAAATGTTCGAATCAGGGGAGATAACCAGGAATTGGGCCAACGGAATTGACAGAGTTGTCTTCATGGCTATCCGCTCATGCATCGTGGGAAAATAACGCGATATTGTGCGATATTGTGCGATATTGCGATATTGCTATAATATCGCACAATATCGCGGAAAAATAACGCGATATTTCGCAATATCGCACAATATCGCACAATATCCCGTTATTTTCGAGAAAATAACGCGCTAGTGTGCGATATTGTGCGATATTGCGATATTGCTATAATATCGCACAATATCGCGGAAAAATAACGCGATATTTCGCAATATCGCACAATATCGCACATTATCGCGTTATTTTCTCGAAAATAACGCGATAGTGTGCGATATTGTGCGATATTGCGATACTGCTATAATATCGCACAATATCGCGAAAAAATAACGCGATATTTCGCAATATCGCACAATATCGCACATTATCGCGTGATTTTCTCGAAAATAACGCGCTAGTGTGCGATATTGTGCGATATTGCGATATTGCTATAATATCGCACAATATCGCGGAAAAATAATACGATATTTCGCAATATCGCAATATCGCACAATATCGCACAATATCGCGTTATTTTCGAGAAAATAACGCGATAGTGTGCGATATTGTGCGATATTGCGATACTGCTATAATATCGCACAATATCGCGGAAAAATAACGCGATATTTCGCAACATCGCAATATCGCACAATATCGCACATTATCGCGTTATTTTCGAGAAAATAACGCGATAGTGTGCGATATTGTGCGATATTGCGATATTGCTATAATATCGCACAATATCGCGGAAAAATAACGCGATATTTCGCAATATCGCAATATCGCACAATATCGCACAATATCGCGTTATAATTGCGCGATGCGAGAGCGGATAGCCATGAAGACAACTCTGTCAACTCTGCTGGCCCAATTCTGGTTATCTCCCTGATTCGAACATTTCGAAATAGGTACGTTATGCAATGTTTTCTTATTCGAAGGAGATGTAAAATAAATGTGCAATAATTGCATTATTAGGTAATAAGCTAACCCGCCTATTTGGATATGTGACAGAAACTTTTTCGTTAGCTATTGAGAAATGGATGGCGAAAATGGCGGCATATTTGAGATATGTGTCAGTTTGCCTTCACTCTCTCTTTGGTCAGTTTCCCATTCAAATCGTTTGTTTGTGATTTGGCACTAGAATGCTAACCCCGCCTATTTGGATATGTGACGAAGCTTTTCGTTGGCTATTGAGAAATGGATGGCGAAAATGGCGGCATATTTGAGATATGTGTCGGTTTGCCTTCACTCTCTCTTTGGTCAGTTTCCCTACATTCAAATCGTTTGTTTGTGATTTGGCACTAAGAATGAAGACAAACACAAGACAAACATTATCAAAGACGACATCGACAGCCAAAGACGAGGCAAACCGACTGTCAAATATGCCGCCATTTTCGCCGTCGATTTCCCAATAGCCAATGAAAAACCTCGTTACATATTCAAATAGGCGGGGTTAGGTATTACCCACAATGCAATTATTGCACATATATTTTACAACTGCTTCGAATAGAAATAAAAAAAATACATCGTGTAAAAAAAATTATCGAATGAAATAAAGAAAATGTATTGCTATGCATATAACCTTGACGTGTTTGGGGCATAGTCAGCACCACTGAAACTCCCCTTTCTCTACCACTCCTCAGTGCGCATGCATATATCACTTCCAGTGTGTCTCTACCGGATAAGAGCTTCAATGGGATGCCACTCATGTTTAGATACAACTTGAGGCTAATGGTTTACCAACGACTTTATATGATCACTCACTCACTCATCCCCATTCCTCCTCCTCCTTCACTTCACCTCTTCCTCACTCACACTCACTCACTCATTCACTCAGCCCCATCGGGATATCTCTACCCTAAACCGTGCATACAATGCTAATTTCTCACTATTCTCTGTCTGTGCATGCGCGTCATAGCCTTTCTTTCACCACTCACCCATCCAGTCGGATGCTCTCCTACGAGTGTTTCACTATGCCCTTACACGGCCCATTCCGAACAGGTTACGACCTTCTTTGGCCTTTACGCGTCCTGACTGCGGCTCAGGCTGCAGCCAAATAGACACGCATTTACGCTTTTAATACTACCAGGGCTTCTTAGGGCCTTTGGCTTTTATATTTAGTTAATCAGGTGATAGTGACTAGTGTGTGGGGAAAATCGAGTGAGTAAAGAATAGTTAATCTCCTCGCTCATGTAAGAACCATAACGAGTCGCTGTGCTGAAAGACATCTCCATCCCTCAACGGTACATAACGGTGGGTATTTAAACAAATATAGCACGATGGTGCGATGACACGATGGTACGATGATGCTATGGTGCGATGATAGGATGGTACGATGATACGATGGTACGATGATACGATGGTACGATGGTATGATGATACGATGGTACGATGACTCGATGGTATTATGGTACGATGATGCTATTGTACGATGATAGGATGGTACGATGATAAGATGGTACGATGATACGATGAAAACAATTAAAAATCAATCAATATAATTTATTGGCGCATGAGTTTTGTTTGATCAAGTAACTGGAGCGAAATTCGCACCTATTTCGAAATGTTCGAATCAGGGGAGATAACCAGGAATTGGGCCAACGGAATTGACAGAGTTGTCTTCATGGCTATCCGCTCATGCATCGCGGGGAAATAACGCGATATTGTGCGATATTGTGCGATATTGCGATACTGCTATAATATCGCACAATATCGCGGAAAAATAACGCGATATTTCGCAATATCGCAATATCGCACATTATCGCGTTATTTTCTCGAAAATAACGCGATAGTGTGCGATATTGTGCGATATTGCGATACTGCTATAATATCGCACAATATCGCGGAAAAATAACGCGATATTTCGCAATATCGCAATATCGCACAATATCGCACATTATCGCGTTATTTTCTCGAAAATAACGCGATAGTGTGCGATATTGTGCGATATTGCGATATTGCTATAATATCGCACAATATCGCGGAAAAATACCGCGATATTTCGCAATATCGCAATATCGCACAATATCGCACAATATCGCGTTATTTTCTCGAAAATAACGCGATAGTGTGCGATATTGTGCGATATTGCGATATTGCTATAATATCGCACAATATCGCGGAAAAATAACGCGATATTTCGCAATATCGCAATATCGCACAATATCGCACACTATCGCGTTATTTCCCCGAAAATAACGCGATATTGTGCGATATTGCGACATTGCGAAATATCGCGTTATTTTTCCGCGATATTGTGCGATATTATAGCAATATCGCAATATCGCACAATATCGCACAATATCGCGTTATAATTGCGCGATGCGAGAGCGGATAGCCATGAAGACAACTGTGTCAACTCTGCTGGCCCAATTCCTGGTTATCTCCCCTGATTCGAACATTTCGAAATAGGTACGTTATGCAATGTTTTTTTTTATTCTTATTCGAAGGAGATGTAAAATAAATGTGCAATAATTGCATTGTGGGTAATACCTAACCCCGCCTATTTGGATATGTGACGAAGCTTTTCGTTGGCTATTGAGAAATGGATGGCGAAAATGGCGGCATATTTGAGATATGTGTCGGTTTGCCTTCACTCTCTCTTTGGTCAGTTTCCCTACATTCAAATCGTTTGTTTGTGATTTGGCACTAAGAATGAAGACAAACACAAGACAAACATTATCAAAGACGACATCGACAGCCAAAGACGAGGCAAACCGACTGTCAAATATGCCGCCATTTTCGCCGTCGATTTCCCAATAGCCAATGAAAAACCTCGTTACATATTCAAATAGGCGGGGTTAGGTATTACCCACAATGCAATTATTGCACATATATTTTACAACTGCTTCGAATAGAAATAAAAAAAATACATCGTGTAAAAAAAATTATCGAATGAAATAAAGAAAATGTATTGCTATGCATATAACCTTGACGTGTTTGGGGCATAGTCAGCACCACTGAAACTCCCCTTTCTCTACCACTCCTCAGTGCGCATGCATATATCGCTTCCAGTGTGTCTCTACCGGATAAGAGCTTCAATGGGATGCCACTCATGTTTAGATACAACTTGAGGCTAATGGTTTACCAACGACTTTATATGGTCACTCACTCACTCACTCATCCCCATTCCTCCTCCTCCTTCATCACCTCTTCCTCACTCACACTCACTCACTCATTCACTCAGCCCCATCGGTATATCGCTACCCTAAACCGTGCATACAATGCTAATTTCTCACTATTCTCTGTCTGTGCATGCGCGTCACAGCCTTTCTTTCACCACTCACCCATCCAGTCGGATGCTCTCCTACGAGTGTTTCACTATGCCCTTACACGGCCCATTCCGAACAGGATGCGACCTTCTTTGGCCTTTACGCGTCCTGACTGCGGCTCAAAATGCAGCCAAATAGACACGAATTTACGCTTTTAATACTACCAGGGCTTCTTAGGGCCTTTGGCTTTTCTATTTAGTTAATCAGGTGATAGTGACTAGTGTGTGGGGAAAATCGAGTGAGTAAAGAATAGTTAATCTCCTCGCTCATGTAAGAACCATAACGAGTCGCTGTGCTGAAAGACATCTCCATCCCTCAACGGTACATAACGGTGGGTATTTAAACAAATATAGCACGATGGTGCGATGACACGATGGTACGATGATGCTATGGTGCGATGATAGGATGGTACGATGATACGATGATACGATGGTATGATGATACGATGGTACGATGACTCGATGGTATTATGGTACGATGATGCTATGGTACGATGATAGGATGGTACGATGATAAGATGGTACGATGATACGATGAAAACAATTAAAAATCAATCAATATAATTTATTGGCGCATGAGTTTTGTTTGATCAAGTAACTGGAGCGAAATTCGTACCTATTTCGAAATGTTCGAATCAGGGGAGATAACCAGGAATTGGGCCAACGGAATTGACAGAGTTGTCTTCATGGCTATCCGCTCAAGCATCGCGGGAAAATAACGCGATATTGTGCGATATTGTGCGATATTGCGATATTGCTATAATATCGCACAATATCGCGGAAAAATAACGCGATATTTCGCAATATCGCAATATCGCACAATATCGCACAATATCGCGTTATTTTCGAGAAAATAACGCGATAGTGTGCGATATTGTGCGATATTGCGATATTGCTATAATATCGCACAATATCGCGGAAAATAACGCGATATTTCGCAATATCGCAATATCGCACAATATCGCACATTATCGCGTTATTTTCTCGAAAATAACGCGATAGTGTGCGATATTGTGCGATATTGCGATATTGCTATAATATCGCACAATATCGCGGAAAAATAACGCGATATTTCGCAATATCGCACAATATCGCACAATATCGCGTTATTTTCGAGAAAATACGCGATAGTGTGCGATATTGCGATATTGCGATATAATATCGCACAATATCGCGGAAAAATAACGCGATATTTCGCAATATCGCAATATCGCACAATATCGCACATTATCGCGTTATTTTCGAGAAAATAACGCGATAGTGTGCCATATTGTACGATATTGCGATATTGCTATAATATCGCACAATATCGCGGAAAAATAACGCGATATTTCGCAATATCGCAATATCGCACAATATCGCACAATATCGGGTTATAATTGCGCGATGCGAGAGCGGATAGCCATGAAGACAACTCTGTCAACTCTGCTGGCCCAATTCCTGGTTATCTCCCCTGATTCGAACATTTCGAAATAGGTACGTTATGCAATGTTTCTTTTTATTCTTATTCGAAGGAGATGTAAAATAAATGTGCAATAATTGCATTGTGGGTAATACCTAACCCCGCCTATTTGGATATGTGACGAAGCTTTTCGTTGGCTATTGAGAAATGGATGACGAAAATGGCGGCATATTTGAGATATGTGTCGGTTTGCCTTCACTCTCTCTTTGGTCAGTTTCCCTACATTCAAATCGTTTGTTTGTGATTTGGCACTAAGAATGAAGACAAACACAAGACAAACATTATCAAAGACGACATCGACAGCCAAAGACGAGGCAAACCGACTGTCAAATATGCCGCCATTTTCGCCGTCGATTTCCCAATAGCCAATGAAAAACCTCGTTACATATTCAAATAGGTGGGGTTAGGTATTACCCACAATGCAATTATTGCACATATATTTTACAACTGCTTCGAATAGAAATAAAAAAAATACATCGTGTAAGAAAAATTATCGAATGAAATAAAGAAAATGTATTGCTATGCATATAACCTTGACGTGTTTGGGGCATAGTCAGCACCACTGAAACTCCCCTTTCTCTACCACTCCTCAGTGCGCATGAATATATATCGCTTCCAGTGTGTCTCTACCGGATAAGAGCTTCAATGGGATGCCACTCATGTTTAGATACAACTTGAGGCTAATGGTTTACCAACGACTTTATATGGTCACTCACTCACTCACTCATCCCCATTCCTCCTCCTCCTTCATCACCTCTTCCTCACTCACACTCACTCACTCATTCACTCAGCCCCATCGGTATATCGCTACCCTAAACCGTGCATACAATGCTAATTTCTCACTATTCTCTGTCTGTGCATGCGCGTCACAGCCTTTCTTTCACCACTCACCCATCCAGTCGGATGCTCTCCTACGAGTGTTTCACTATGCCCTTACACGGCCCATTCCGAACAGGATGCGACCTTCTTTGGCCTTTACGCGTCCTGACTGCGGCTCAGGCTGCAGCCAAATAGACACGAATTTACGCTTTTAATACTACCAGGACTTCTTAGGGCCTTTGGCTTTTCTATTTAGTTAATCAGGTGATAGTGACTAGTGTGTGGGGAAAATCGAGTGAGTAAAGAATAGTTAATCTCCTCGCTCATGTAAGAACCATAACGAGTCGCTGTGCTGAAAGACATCTCCATCCCTCAACGGTACATAACGGTGGGTATTTAAACAAATATAGCACGATGGTGCGATGACACGATGGTACGATGATGCTATGGTGCGATGATAGGATGGTACGATGATACGATGGTACGATGATACGATGGTATGATGATACGATGGTACGATGACTCGATGGTATTATGGTACGATGATGCTATGGTACGATGATAGGAAGGTCGATGATAAGATGGTACGATGATACGATGAAAACAATTAAAAATCAATCAATATAATTTATTGGCGCATGAGTTTTGTTTGATCAAGTAACTGGAGCAAAATTCGCACCTATTTCGAAATGTTCGAATCAGGGGAGATAACCAGGAATTGGGCCAACGGAATTGACAGAGTTGTCTTCATGGCTATCCGCTCATGCATCGCGGGAAAATAACGCGATATTGTGCGATATTGTGCGATATTGCGATAATATCGCACAATATCGCGGAAAAATAACGCGATATTTCGCAATAACACAATATCGCACAATATCGCGTTATTTTCGAGAAAATAACGCGATAGTGTGCGATATTGTGCGATATTGCTATAATATCGCACAATATCGCGGAAAAATAACGCGATATTTCGCAATATCGCACATTATCGCGTTATTTTCGAGAAAATAACGCGATAGTGTGCGATATTGTGCGATATTGCGATATTGCTATAATATCGCACAATATCGCGGTAAAATAACGCGATATATCGCATTATCGCAATATCGCACAATATCGCACATTATCGCGTAATTATAACGCGATATTTCGCAATATCGCAATATCGCGTTATCGCGTTATCGCATCGCAATATCGCATTATCGCATCGCAATATCGCGTTATCGCAATATCGCGTTTTCGCGTTATCGCATCGCAATATCGCGTTATCGCATCGCAATATCGCGTTATCGCAATATCGCGTTATCGCAATATCGCAATATCGCGTTTTCGCGTTATCGCATCGCATTATCGCGTTATCGCATCGCAATATCGCGTTATCGCATCGCAATATCGCGTTATCGCAATATCGCCCAAAATGTTTCAAGGGCGATGGTCGATGGCCCCTCTCGGCCATCATAGAAACCCCATAATATTTGGGGTAGCGCAATGTTATTTCTCTCACAATAATACTCCTTTATCAAGGCCATCAAAGCGTAACTCGATGTTTCACAACTGAAATAGTCCTTGAATTAAGTTATCTTTACACCCCGCTATGTTAAAAGATAGGGGATTGGCCCTATCGTTTCGCCAGAGGACGTTGTCGCTGCGCAAAGGGTCGTCACTCAGGCGATGTAACGTCATAACTTGAAAGATGCGTATTATTACCGGGCGTTGAGTAATAAAATACTTGAAGAAAGACTATGTGAACTGTGTGACAACAATCAATGCAGTTGGCGACGAGAACCATTATTTGTATGCCGGCCTTTCTGTGAAAATATGAGGGAGCAATACAGGCAATACAAACTAGTATATGATATGTACCTAAGTTTGTAAAAAAAAAGCTATCTTTATGTGGAATACTGGCCTAGGACATTTAACGAGAGTAAAGCCTAACCAACATTTTGCCTATTTATAACTATTGATCTAATTATAGCCACAATGCAAATTGATATGTACCATCAACGATATACCTTATACATGAAGTTTTTCTTATTCATTTTTTTTTCGTATGTAACTGAAGTAGTATTTAGCCAAAGTTCTAGTGAACATTGTTATCCAGTTTACTTCCTTCCTCCACCAATTATAGATTGTGCCGTTACACACATACATGTACATTGTTTATATTAATTGCTGCCAAAAGTTACTAACTCATTGCCTACGGCAAGTCGTTCAATTCAATTCAACTTTATTGTATCATAAAAACAATTTACATGTCCATTAAGGACTGGATACAATAACACTCAAACAACTTGTGAGATATGAACATGACCAGGCAAAAATCAAGGAGTAGTGAAACCCAGTCCAACATGGCTAGGCCCTACATGTAACCTGTAAATATAACACATTGTTGAGTGCCTTATCCTGTCTATAAGCGCAGCATCACGGAACAATAATAAGTTGCGAAAATATATTTGAGAGAGAATATCACACAGGGACAATTAAATTTTTGCATTTTCTCAGTTGGAACGCATTGTATATGAAGCGTGCCACTATTGTAGCAACATCATTAGGGGGATCGAGCATGAGATTGACAAGCTCATCCAACGTGAGCGGCTCACGTTTCCTAAACTTGCGCCGGAAAGCCGTTGTCAGTGGCTTCTTGATAGCCTTATCTAAACACACCTGTGATTGGTTGTTTCGGCCTCGTAGCGAAAAATTGACCAATTAACGGTCCCGTGATATATGAATCACTGGCTACATTCTTTTCAGCCTCGATTTAGAGTTTATTACATCGGGAATCACCAAATAACGTCATGTCATGCGACAATTGTGTGGGGAAACTGCAAAAATGGCGGCTGCGGTCGTCATGTGTTGTGTTTTTGTTTTCTACTGACTAGACAACATACAAGTTCAAGAAAGGTTTCCATCATCACATTTTATTTATACGAATCACCAAAGCATCAATGATTGTAAAAATATATAGATAGCCTCATGAAATTCAACAAATGAAAGGGGTTTTCCAAGCATGGCGTCACCATCCCATGTGGGCGACGTAACTTCGTAACTTGTGCGTGTTTTTTTTTTCTCACGACTTGAAAAATGAAAGTACTCAAAGTACTGATGTCTGGATCGCCAATAATGGATTTAAAGTTTCAAAACGTTTCAGCTGGCATGTTTCAGTCGATATCAGATGTATGGATAAATGTGGAGATTTTCTCCAATGAATTTGTGGACGAGTCTGTTTGGGAAATCACAACTGGAACACAGTTTAGTCTTCAAGGAAGTGAATTTGTGAAGGCGGTTCATTTAGAAATATGCTAGGTCTTCATGGTAGCAAGAAACTATCTACAGTAATATGGTTAAAAGTGGATCGTCTGCGTCAATGTCTTCTACCAGTTTTGGCGAGCAGATTTTCATAATTCATGCAATTTTATTATGACAATGCGACAAATATGCGAGGAGACTGGATAGTTTTATTAATGTGTTTTTATTTGTGTAGCACAGATATTTGCAAGAGCTGCATGAGTTTGTTAAGTCCCCATTACTTATATATGCCTGCATGATGTTTATAGTAAATTTGTTTGTTGACAACGTGCGAAAATTCCTGTTGTTGTTGCTGTACGATCATTGCGTATATAATTTAGTTTGAAAAAGTTTGAACACCACCAACAACAAAACTTTTCGAAAGCGGTACCTGACAAATTCTGTTGTTTCCACTTTCGAAAAGTTTTGTTGTTGTTCAAACTTTTTGAAACTAAATTATATTCGGAGAGCAGAGTACATAATACATAAATTTGCAGTGGACAGGATCCGGTCAAGTTCACAAGACGAGAAAAATGTAAATACTATTGTTGTTGCTTCGACACATATCTCCTCTGGAAATATATTCCATGCAGTATGCGTACACATTAAAATAGTAACGAACGCCGACTTCACGGGAAAGAACGTACGAGTGTTGAAAACTGGTGTCTTCATAATCCCAGAACCTGAACCTTGTCAAGTGCGACAGTCGGACCAAGGAACAAGCAACATTAACAGGGATTTTCGCACAAATTGTCTCTCCAACGCTATCGTTGTCAACAAACAAATTACGAACTATAAACACCAGACATATATATTATAAGTAATCTGACTTACCGCAAACTCAGACAGATGCAAAAAGCGCACATACGGCAAACACGAGGTGGGCAGCTTACCATATTACCAGGTCATCAATTTACATTTACAACAGTCTACGGTGACAGCACAGTGCTGGCATGTGTTATCGCCTGGTGGGCGCTGAGAACCGGGTTTGAGCCGATCGCCCGGAACCAAAGAACAAAAAAATAGTCCACGGATTTAAGCAATCCCTGGGCGAAGAAATGAATATGAAATACACTCAAATTCAGATTTCGTTTTATTTCTAGTTCACATGAAACGATTACGACTGTTTTTTTCTTCATTTTCTGGTTAATACCCTGATATAAGATTCAACACAGTGAAAATCACTGGCGGAGTGATACAGGTTAACCCAGGGTCACCGCATTATAGTGCACGTACACATTTGCATAAATTTCGTGAGTGGCAGCATAGTCTGGTCGACACCGCTACGCGGTGGCGATCCAGACAAAAACAACAAACAATTCAAGAATGGTTTCCATCCTAATTTTTTATTTATATGAATCCCCAAGGCTTAACATGCTTAAGGATTGTAACTAGGCCCATGGGTATATATAGAAAGGTGGTTCAGAAGATAAATGCTATTGCTTAATTGAGGGTTATTGGGCCAGATACCATCCATCGCAAGTGAAGTTTTCTTTGCATAATCTAGATTTTATTGCACTGTACTTCCATTTGTAAATTAGTATTTTGTAATTAATGGCTCACAGGAAAAATAGTTTTTTAACTGATTGTCATACCCGACTCACCCGAGTATCATTTTCAGAGACTCTTGATTGACTGGTAGCAATAGTGGAGATATAGCTGCTTCCTGAGCAGCAGATTTCTTTCCCATAGTTTCAATTCAAAATAGTATCTATTTGTTTGAAAAAGCCCTCCAAAAAACACTCCAAAAACTGGCCATAATACCAAGCTGATCCGTATGTAGTGGTACTACTATACATACACCCGGTACTGGTACTGAATGAAAGTATTAGAACACAAGTGGCAAGGCATCCATCTCAGAATAATTCAGTTCTCAGACATGTCAGATAGTATTATTTCTAAGTTTAAGTTCAATTGATTCATTAATTTCACTACATACATGTACATATATTCCTAACACCAGTCCATGTGATGACCTAGTTTTAGCTTGACCTCTTCATTCTCCACACTAGACCCAGCATAGATACATGTACAGCCCCAACAGCTATGGTAGGGCAGCTCTTTACACATGTACATGTTGCCTCCTGAACTGTATTTCTCTGAGCTGAGGTCAATCTTTGGAAGAGTGACCATAGTCAATCTTTGGAAGAGTGACCATAGCAGGCTTCCATACTTTAGTGCGTATTAATCTGATATCTCAAAAGAAAACAATTAATAGAGTATTATTTAATACAGATTAGGGATTAAGTACATGTTAAGTGACTATATATAGGCCTACAAAGCCTGTCAATCACTGAAGGATAACTATTTTGGTCTGAGAAAGAATAAACAATTTGGAACTATTTTTATAGGTGTACTTCGGACAACCCTAAAACCAGAAATTTTCTATATCCCATAATAAAGGTGAGACAACTCACCTTTCTAAAAATATATAGTTTACCCTACATACGGTACCCATGGAAAAATGTTAGGGCCATCATACCATATGTGGAAATTAATATTTTTGCATAATTTATTCCGGCCAGTTGTGAATATTTATTTCGTAGGCAAAGAGTTCATAGATGAACTGTCAGCAGCATCGTTAATATATCAATTTATTATGCATATACAACAAAGTATCTAAACTACAAACTTGGTTTAATATGCTGATTGTAAGTTTACTTGACACTCCATGTTAAGGATGTCCGCTGGTGGTAAATCAAAGTAATTAACTTTTTGAATTATGTGTGTTGTTGCATTCATAATTGTGTAATATGAGGAAAAACAAAGAAAAAAATATAGGTTGGTGTGCATTTTGTAGCTGTAGGCAACGTTAAGTGGACTGACCCATGCTCAATTTGATAACCCAGAAAGCATAGGGAATAGCCCTAGTTTTGAAGCATATTCATGAAAAATTCATACAAATAGTATTTAACTTTTTCTTATATTCTAACTGTTTGCAGATAATCACAATGTCTATCAAAATTTAGCAAATTGGGTGGATGTTGCTGTGCCAAATTCTCGGCTAGAAGGCTTTTAAAGAAAATCCCCATCTCTTAACCTAGGGAAGGGAGGTAACCCAATAGAAAAACAGGTAAAATGGCCGCCAAAGTCAAAAACCATCAGCGGACATCCTTAAGTTGTAATACTGTGATAATTGTATATTTGTTTAAAAGCTGTTTCGAACAGTTATCCGTGTATTTTTCCCCATATATCACAGAGTGGTTTGGGTGTAAATGAATGAATTGAATTGAAATTGTATTGTGCAATAAATTAAATTATTATTATTCCCATCCAAATCTCTGTTTTTTTCCACTGCATTGGGAATTTCATTGAATTTTCTAACTTGATATGTAATAGGTAAAGCCAGAAGAGAAGGCAGATTTTCTATCTGCGTTCGCTTCTAGGCTTTGCCTATTTCATATTAAAATAGTTATTCTTCAGTACATTGTTTAGGATTTATGCATGATATGTCCTTGTGAAAACGTCTCTGATTTTGTTGGGAGTTATCTCCCCTTGACCAATGTACATGTTGCAACCTACAGCATGGCCGCCATGCGTGGAGCAGTGTTCTGTTCGTTGAAGAGAAACACGATTTGTCCGGTCTTTTTGACGTGTATCAACTCCTATTTCACCACGCAGACTTGTTTCGTCAGAAGCAAGTCTAGTCTAGCTAGCGGATTGCCACATAGGCTGCAAGTTTTGCGAGGTGAAATTGAAGAGTGCATTTCTTTTTCGTTTTTGCTCGATAACAACAACAACGTCATGATAAAACAACAACAACAACTGGTGTCGTGAACAATTTTTTGAAGGAGGACGTATTCCAGTTACATGATATTGGACTGGGAGGGGCCCAAGTCAAGCTTGCTGCACCAAAACAAACTTCCATGCATGTCATTGGTAGTTCAGGCCTTCAAGTGCCTCCTATATTTCCTATATTTTTGAGTCATTCCTATATTTTCCGGCTATATTTTACTCAAAACGTCCTATATTTCCTATATTTTGACTTTTTCTCAGGAAAACTTTCATCAGTGCTCTGTAATAAGTCAAACTGACATGAGGAATTTCAGAACTTCTTTTTTCGCCTCGCTTCGCTCGGCAAATATGAAACCATTTCAATCTCTCTATCCTGAATCAAACAACAGAACAGGTCACCTGAAATACCACCCATATGACCGCATTCAGTGAAAGGAGGTGCGAAATACTGCACATTGTCTTTGAGAGGTCGTATGCTAGGGAGAGAAAAAGTAAAAGAACGACCATTTTCTGACTCCAAAAGTATTGTTCATTTTATAAGATACATAAAATTTGACCCTTAAAAAAAAATCTTATAGGATCCTATTAAAAAATCTTATAGGATTTTGGGCCAAAATCTTATAGGATCCTATACGATTTTATCTTATAGGATCCTATAAGATTTTTTTGTAAGGGGACAAATACGTCATTAGATTAATCTACTACAGGCATGGTTACATGCAAGCGAAGTTGCGCTCAAGCTAAGCATACTCTCGGGCAGACTTAAAAGTTACGCAATAACTTACGGCTTTGTGTAAATTTAAAGGCTTTGTGACACGGGTCGGCGTAGCTACGCTCACGCTAAGTATGACTTACGCACGGACTTAGGCTTATGCACAGTTCGTGCAACGGTCCCCAGAAAACTACCAAGTTTGGAACATACAATGTAGTAGTAGTACAGACCTGTCTTGCACCCCTTTATTTCCTATATTTTCCTATAGTTCATTGAGAAATTCCCATATTTCTCCTATAATTTTGCAAATTTCTGCCTATATTTTCTCCTACATTTTCACTGTGAGCCACTTGCAGGCCTGGTAGTTGCCTTTTCTGATGTAAACATCTGAGAAGGGCTATCAATGTTATGCATTGCATCATGTGTTGTTTTGGAGCAGCAAGGTTGACTTGGGGTGGGGGGGGGGGATGGTTGCAGGTGGGGTTTATTCTGCAGATATTCTCTATCTAGATATTATATCTCAATCAGGGTATAACCCTATGCCAGTTTTAGTTTTTATATATTTATGAACAATGCAGACATTCACTGTTCACACATAGAAGGCATGGATCTGTTAACCTCATTGATGGCTTAATTATATCTCCCCCAACTATGTTGGGGGGAGACATCTAGTGTTTGTGCTGTCTGTCTGTCTGTCTGTGTGTCTGTCCGTCTGGATGTCTGGATGTCTGGATGGATGTCTGTCCGTCCCCTTGCCTTGTCTGCAAGATATCTTGAGAACTACTGGATGGAATTTCACCAAACTTGGATGGAAGCTTCATTGGGATAGCCCCCTCATTTGATTAGGTTTTGGTGTATGTGCGTGCATTCATCCGTGTCCGGTGTCCGTCCGTCCGTCCCTCTACTTGTACATGTATATACAGGCCTTGTCTGCAAGATATCTTGAGAACTACTGGACGGAATTTCACCCCACTTGGATGGAAGCTTTAGTGGGATAGCCCCCTCATTTGATTAGATTTTGGTGTGTGTGCGTGCATTCATCCATGTCCGGTGTCTGTCCGTCCGTCCATCTACTTGTACATGTATATACAGGGCTTGTCTGCAAGATATCTGGAGAACTACTCGATGGAATTTCACCAAACTTGGATGGAAGCTTCATTGGGATAGCCCCCTCATTTGATTAGGTTTTGGTGTATGTGCGTGCATTCATCCGTGTCCGGTGTCCGTCCGTCCGTCCATCTACTTGTACATGTATATACAGGCCTTGTCTGCAAGATATCTTGAGAACTACTGGACGGAATTTCACCCCACTTGGATGGAAGCTTTAGTGGGATAGCCCCCTCATTTGATTAGATTTTGGTGTGTGTGCGTGCATTCATCCATGTACGGTGTCTGTCCGTCCGTCCATCTACTTGTACATGTATATACAGGGCTTGTCTGCAAGATATCTGGAGAACTACTCGATGGAATTTCACCAAACTTGGATGGAAGCTTCATTGGGATAGCCCCCTCATTTGATTAGGTTTTGGTGTATGTGGGTTCATTCATCCGTGTCCGGTGTCCGTCCGTCCGTCCATCTACTTATACATGTATATACAGGGCTTGTCTGCAAGATATCTGGAGAACTACTAGATGGAATTTCACCAAACTTGGATGAAAGCTTCATTGGGATAGCCCCCTCATTTGACTAGGTTCTGGTTTGTGTGCATGCGTTCATCCGTGTCCGGTGTCCGTCCGTCCGTCCATCTACTTGTACATGTATATACAGGCCTTGTCTGCAAGATATCTTGAGAACTACTGAACGGAATTTCACCACACTTGGATGGAAGCTTCAGTGGGATAGCCCCCCTCATTTGATTATGTTTTGGTGTGTGTGCGTGCATTCGTCCATGTCCGGTGTCTGTCCGTCCGTCCATCTACTTGTACATGTATATACAGGGCTTGTCTGCAAGATATCTGGAGAACTACTGGACAAAATTTTACCAAACTTGGATGGAAGCTTCATTGGGATAGCCCCTCATTTGATTAGGTTTTGGTGTATGTGCGTGCATTCATCCGTGTCCGGTGTCCGTCTGTCCATCCATCTACTTGTACATGTATGTACAGGCCTTGTCTGCAAGATATCTTGAGAACTACTGGACGGAATCTCACTCCCCTTGGATAGAAGCTATAGTGGGATAGCCCCCTCATTTGATTAGGTTTTGGTGTGTGTGCGTGCATTCATCCATGTCCGGTGTCCGTCCGTCCGTCTACTTGTACATGTATGTACAGGCCTTGTCTGCAAGATATCTTGAGAACTACTGGACGGAATCTCACTCCCCTTGGATAGAAGCTACATGTATAGTGGGATAGCCCCCTCATTTGATTAGGTTTTGGTGTGTGTGCGTGCATTCATCCATGTCCGGTGTCCGCCCGTCCGTCTACTTGTACATGTATATGCAGGGCTTGTCTGCAAGATATCTGGAGAACTACTGAACAGAATTTCGCCAAACTTGGATGGAAGCTTCATTAGGATAGCCCTCTCATTTGACTAGGTTTTGGTGTGTGTGCCTGCATTCTTCCGGTGTCCGTCCGTCTGTCCATCTGCTTGTACATGTATATACAGGCTTTGTCTGCAAGATACCTTGAGAACTATTGGATGGAATTTCACCAAACTTGGATGGAAGCTTCATTGGGATAGCCCCCGCATTTGATCAGGTTTTAGTGTATGTGTGCATGCATTCATCCGTGTCCGATGTCCGTCCAACCGTTCATCTACTTGTACATGTATATACAATGAAAATCGCTTCTTTGTAATTAATATTTTTAGATACGCAGCTTTGTTTAAGATACTTATTGCTACATTCATTTTATAGCACTTTCCCTTAAATTATGTGCCCATTCAAGGCAAGGTGGGAGGTTGGGGGAGACGTATGTTTTTGCCCCAAAAAACAACCAGCATAGGCTTCATGCCGGAGCGGCAACTCAAGGGTCAAAGCGGAACCTCTAGTTAATCCTTCAGTTAGTTTCACAGAAAAACACAGCTCCATTGGGGCCTTCTTCTATACTACGTGAGAACAAGGCTCTGGCACCAAACCACTCACCAGATGTACAAGTAGTTGTTGGGAAAGTGCGGAATGGGCAATATTTGCCGAACCCGTTGACCATAACCAAAATTAAAAATAGTTCGATTCTATGTACCTTTCATCTAACACCTTGCTTATGAGTGACTGTCCATTTTTAGCTTTGCAAGAAGTCTAAAGTCAGACGAGGGGGATAAAACTATCCACATCGCCACTGTGTGTGTAGTGTTTGTCGCGCAGAGTTGTGGCGCGTAATCGGTGTTTGGCGATGTGGACAGTTTTACCCCCTCTTCTGAGTCAGATGTCTTGCAAAGCTAAAAAACACTCATAAACAGGGTGTTTTGTTGAAGGTAGGTGGACATAGAATCAAATTATTGTATTGGTCATGGTCAACTGGTTCGGCAAATATTGCCCGTTCTGCACTTTCCAACAACTACATCTGATGAGTGGTTTGGCGCCGGAGCCTTGTTCTCGCGTAGAGCTAAGAAAAACAATGCTTTGTTTCATGCTACTATTCAATTGAATCAAACATTTTAATATTTTCAGCTTGAAAGATGTCTTAAAATGCCAATAATCAATAGTATACTCTTTTCAAATGATATTCAATTGTCACTTATCACTTCTGTTTTGGTAGAGCTGCAACCTCCTGGGTCAGGGGCATAATTGGGAGTGGGCGGTGATAATGAAAGAACTATTAATTTTAATGAGTGTTATTGGTTCATACAATGTAGGATCTAGAACTTTGTCCAATGCCATATGGGTACTAATACATGTATGCCAAGGTGTACAAACAGGCACTTCATGTTCAAGTCACTTATTACAGTTACATATGAAGAAATTTTAACTTCTGAAAATGCCACTATTTTGTCTGAGTGTTGTGGAGATAGAAAAGATAATAACAGGTTCAACTTCAAATTATTTGTTTTTAATTAACTTAATTAAGCTTGATTTGAGGCCAAAAGATAATAACAGGTTCAACTTCAAATTATTTGTTTTTAATTAACTTAATTAAGCTTGATTTGAGGCCAATATTTGCACCAAGATTGTGACATAGACCATGGTGACATCCAATAGATGCTTTTATATGTAATAATATACGTAGATTAGAAGATGACTTTCTTTGTAGTCACTAGGTGGAATGGATCTAAAGGTAGAAATTGATGCACAATTAAAGTGGCAAAAGTGTGATTTAACAAAAGAATTTTAAGGTCCTAACCACCACGGTTGGACGTAACACTTTCCGTCCTCCAATAAGCCCTCATTGTAGAGATCTCTAAAGTTTTCACAACTACATAGTTAATGATGCCAACCTTATTAAAATGAAAGTTATGCCCCTTCTGTCTTTTCATGAATGTAAAGTTCCTGACAAATGCAAACACATATTTAAAAAAATTAGATTTATCAAAAGTCTTCAGATTTTCTGTCTTATGTTACGTCCGACACACTAATTATGCTAATTAACTTTATTTGCAGTAATATTTTGTGGGGTTTGTGATTCCCCTTGCTTGTGTGATGAGTGACACATGCCCCAAATTTTATGCTTTCATCCCATGTACATGTACTTTATCTGTACACTACTAAAGTGCAGTGTCCATCTGAATTTTCAGCATATTCTGAGTGCATATTCAGAACAGACCATCAAAATACACACTTATAGTGATACACAGTCATTACTTCTCTGTATCTAAGCACTGTTTGGTTTGTGGTATTCATAATTGTAGTATTTTCAAATACTCAAACAAAGACGGACAGGTTTTCCTCCCCATTTGTTTAACATTGTCCGTCTTAGTTTGTCCAACTATTTTGGGGCATAAAGGCATATTTTTTTGAAATAGTAAATAACTTTTATTTTCATATCAAGTTAAAGAACCTTGTATTCTTCACATAACTTTATAATTTTCAACATAGTTTATTTCAATTAAGTGCCTATTAATTTAAAAAAAATTAAGTGCCTATTAATTTAAAAAAAGATACGTTTCCATCAGCTTTTCCATCTTTGTTTGTCCGACACTTTGTCAGGCTTTGTACATGTACTAATTTCTTCACAGATATCAAACGTTAAATTTTTCAAATCAAACACTGAAAGTGTTCATATCTGTAAAATACTGTCCTAAAAGTCCCCTTGCAGTAGAAATCCATTTTCTATTCCCATTTTATGTATTGTTTTACCCCCCCATTTTCCGTTCTGTGTTTGTCCAACACTTTCAGTGATGCTGTACTAAAACAGGTCTGAGAATACTAACACACTTGAAGACTATGTTAACACTATAATTTTAATATAGCTGAGAGATATTGCCATCAAATAATGTAAAGAAGAAGAGCTGTAGTCTATTTTATATTTTGAGCTTCAGTGTCCCATATTTGTTACACCTTAGCATATAAACACCCATATCACTATATCGTATTTGGCATGTTTGGGTTCAAACTCCGATCAGCGCTGAACGGAGTCCTATCATCTTGCTACAAGAAGCACTGCCCGCACTCAGTCGAATGCTCTAGCACAGACCCGAAGACCAGGGAACACATGGGTTTGTTACGATGGGACTAATCACAGACATATGCAGCGCCTTACGCAAATAGATTCGTTGGAAACGGCGAGAAAATCAAGAATCTAACTTCTTTTTCGGTGTAAGCTATTTATTAAATACTTTTGGGATATATTTGGTTGATGAAACAGAGGCTTTTAGCGGAAAGAAGGAAGGTATATGGCGGATTCCACGCAAAACTGTACCACTAACTCCCATTTCTGTCTGTCCTTGACGGATTATGACATTAGAAACACCAATAACTTGGAAAATATCATAAACAAACACAGTTCCCTGTACCTTATGATCTAAAATGTGTCAATGAATTGCATAAGATGAAAATAAACAAGTGCCCCTATGAATTATTTGAACAGTTTTTAGTTTAGCGGAACAAAACACAAATGACATTAGTAACATTTGTGTTACTAATGTCATTTGTCTGTCAAAATCTATTTCGTATATGTACAAGAAATTTCTTATAACAGAAGCATTTGCATATGCTCAGTGGAATTAGGCCAAGCATATTGATGTATCTGTACCATTGTCAGTGTTTGTCATCGCCCATGCTGTAATATTGAGCCTTTTCAAAAATGTTCTAATGTCATTTCTGTCAAGGGTATGGTGGCCGATAAGGGACATCGCTAGGTATGTGGTTTGGTAACACGAAGGCAGGATGCGAAGCGCGAAGGCAGGATGCGAAGCGCGAAGTCCAAACACGAAGGCAGGATGCGAAGTGCGAAGGCAGGATGCGAAGCGCAAGGCAGGATGCGAAGCGCGAAGTCCAAACACGACTTCGCGCTTCGCATCCTGCCTTCGCGCTTCGCATCCTGCCTTCGTGTTTGAACTTCGCGCTTCGCATCCTGCCTTCGTGTTTGAACTTCGCGCTTCGCATCCTGCCTTCGCGCTTCGCATCCTGCCTTCGTGTTTGAACTTCGCGCTTCGCATCCTGCCTTCGCGCTTCGCATCCTGGCTTCGTGTTTGACTTCGCGCTTCGCATCCTGTCTTCGCGCTTCGCATCCTGCCTTCGTGTTTGGACTTCGCGCTTCGCATCCTGCCTTCGTGTTACCACCAAGTTGAAATTTTCCAGTATTCTTAATGCTGCGAGATTTTGTTACCGACAACTGATTGATTTAGTCAAATTTATTATCAAGGCTGGGGATTTAAAAAATTTGATCCTTTATTTTTTTCCTGTTTAGTTTTAATTTTGCGTCCAACTTCATTTGTCGTCCTCCATATTTTGTAATCATATTCTGGTCCTGTGATACAATTATATATACCAGTATTTAATATGTTAAGTTTCTGTGATACAGTATGATATGTAATACTATTATGCTTGGTTTCTGTGAAACATTTATTGTATGTTTTCCAATCTTATGTAAAATTTCCGACCATATTATTATTGTATAGCAGATGTCGTGATTGATATGAAGAATTTCCGGCGATATATCCGACGTTAAAATATTGACGGATGACGCTGTCTTCAATAAAATCGAGCATAAATGAACTATACTTTGAATCAAGAAAAAAAGCGATTTTGACTGTATCGAGTGACGAAATGGTTCCGGTAATAAAGAAAGACTGGTCTTGTACTCGTGTATCTAAGCATATACAGACTTTATTCTTCATGTAAACCATCCCGACGAGAAAGGCGACTATACCCTGATCTCGGCATTGGTAAATAAAATAATTCAAATGGCGGCCTGGCCTCGCTTTCATCGGGTCATGCGCAGTGGCACTTGTTTTGACTTCGCGCTTCGCATCCTGCCTTCGTGTTTGGACTTCGCGCTTCGCATCCTGCCTTCGCGCTTCGCATCCTGCCTTCGTGTTTGAACTTCGCGCTTCGCATCCTGCCTTCGCGCTTCGCATCCTGCCTTCGTGTTTGGACTTCGCGCTTCGCATCCTGCCTTCGCACTTCGCATCCTGCCTTCGTGCATCCTGCCTTCGTGTTTGGAACTTCGCGCTTCGCATCCTGCCTTCGCACTTCGCATCCTGGCTTCGTGTTTGGACTTCGCGCTTCGCATCCTGCCTTCGTGTTATAAAACCACATACCTGAAACAATGCAGCGATGTCCCTTATCGGCCACCATACAAGGGAGTTGGACAGACATGACACTAGAAACGTTTTTCAAACGCTCATAGTATCGATGTATTGGTATTTTATACATTGGCAATGGTACATATATCTCAATAAGGTCAAGCTAGTACCACTGTAAATCTTTAATTGATTAATTTGATTGACATTTGTTTTCTGGTGAACATCGTTAAAAAAGTTGGACAGACATATGACATTAGAACAAATGACACTAGAAACATTTACATTTCTGTCTCTCTATTATACTGCAGATAAGAAATGTGCAGTGTAAAACTGTTTATACTCAGATATGCATACATTATACAACATTTGTGGGTTTAGCAAACACAGTACAAGACACAGAGTCAGTATTTTAACATTTTTAATGTTGCAAACGTCATTTTCCGGTGAGACAGACAATTTGACGGAAAGTGGTACACTTTTTTGTGGAATCCGCCATATATTGCGAAGTAATCTCAATGTTGAGAGCGCGTTAACGATATTTTCAATTGCGGGCAATGCTTGTAGCCAGACAATGGTCGTTCAACATGCGAGCTTGTCATTGGTGTGAAACGTGATCGGATATTGGTGATGAAGATGATCGATACAGTTTATAGAGATGTTTACATTGCACAGACAGTCTGTGCAATGTAAGCATCTCTATCAACTATAGTCTGACTAGTACATTGGGGACTGTTTGGTATAAATTTATATTCTCCAATTTGAGTCCTGTGGGGTTTCCGGGATTGACCTGAGTGTTGCTGTGCATACCCCAGGTCATGGAAAGAATTGAGAGACTCAGCTCCTCAGGCAGCTTGTTGTAAGAGGCGACTAACTGGGGCATCCGTGGGGTTTCCTGGTGTAAAAAGAAATAGCACCCAAATGTTGTCATATGACGGAAATATTGTTGAAAGTGAAATACATGTAAGTCCTATTCATTCATTCACTCAGACATGAAACTTGATCTTTCATTTCTGTCTCCAGGTTTCTCACTGAAACTCGGCCATGGGAGAGCACCATACAGTTTGTGTCACAGTTCCGCCAGTGATAGAAAAAAAGACTATTATGAGGTTCTTGGTTTGCCCAAAAGTGCAGATGCAAAGGCGATCAAGAAAGCCTACTATCAGGTACTGCTATAACATTGAATGATATTTTATTCATACTCATATTAACAGACTTGTTCTCTTGACCCCAGCTGGTCAGTGTTCAGTAACTCCCTAGCATCCTTCAAATTGAAATGTGATGTGTATAAGTAGGGATGAAGCCTTATCCAGTATTACTTATACAGTCAAACCTGTGTATACTGACCATGCTTGAGACCAGATTATAGGGTCGCTTTTAACAGGGTTCTGGTTTTAAATATCAAGGTTCAAAGTATTTAAATTTAAGTATTGGGACCCTGGATGGTACCAGTATTTGGTGGATGTTCAGATTACCCAGGTTTCACTGTACATGTATATCCCAAGGATGATGATACCATGTGAATATTCCTTGCTGTGACCAACCAGTTTCATCTTCCTTGCTGTGGGAAGAACATTTCATGTGATGTTATTCCACTTCACATGCTAAGTGGAAGCATGATATTATTTTTGATATTTTGCAGTTGGCACAGAAATATCATCCTGACATGAACAAGAATGATTCCAGTGCTGAGAAGAAATTCCACGATGTTTCTGAAGCGTATGAGGTAGATATCCCTTGTCTGTTTACATGGTTTAGGTATCGATATGGTTACCCAAACAAACATGACAAATGATTTACACTCTTGTCTTTACCTGATATATAACACAGACCAAAAATAAGCTTAATTTCCCAGTGGTTTAGTGAGTGGTGGGGGAAGGGAATCCAAAATATGTAGTAATGGGACAGGAATTACAAGAAACGTCATGCTGAAAATGGAAACCAAAGTTGGTATGTTGAGTTAACGTTTTTGGGGGAGTAGAATATGGGAATTTATCATGTTTCCCGGTGAAAATATCTTGGCTTCCCCGGGTGTCCAGTCTACATCTGTGACCATTCTCTATTCACAGTTGCAATTTTTTGTCAGTGGATACACTACATGTAGTTGGAGACGATGTGTCATGTACCTAAGGCCTCTGTTAATTAATCTTTAGCTTCTCATGACCTTGGGAGGAAATTATGATGATGCTGAATGCTGTAATTATTAATTATTAATTATTTGGCTGCATTAAGATATTGCAATAAAAAAGAATTTATGTATGTGGTAAACTTCAAGCACCAATGGAAAGTTGATGTCAACTTTGATATGTCAAAGACAACTATTTCCCCTAATTTCTACAATTAGAACTGCAAAAAGCTTTGTTGCTGACTAAATCATGTGAAATTTAAATGGCACCTGTGACATTATATCATAGAATTTAGATCCAAATAACACCCTTTTTAAAGAATGAAAATTTGAGGGGAGTTAACCAGATCCCAACTATATTTATCAATAGGGCTCCCCTTGTCCCCTTCCAATAAATTAGAATCAGCCACCAGAGTCCCGTTGGAATTATCAATTAACTTAAATGTCTGCATAGAAAAACGTCAGCTTGTGAATAGAAGCCCAAAAAAAGAAACCAACAATATTATTTACCATCGGTACGAACTAGAAAAAAAACATATAGTCCAATTCCGTTTCGTAACAGATCCGAATTTTGCATGCACCGGACTACCGCGCAAGGTTTGGCGCGCAACCGGAAGTACACTTGGCGCGGGAAATGTTGACGGAGAACACGAACAACAAACATGGCCAAAGATCGACTTGAAATAAATTTTCAATGGATTATTTCTTGGATTGTTCGTTCCTTCAGATAGATCTAGACTTCTAAAAGGTATTTACGAAAATTGATAGCATTTTATCGTTTTTGTTAGATGAAATCCTACTTGCCGCATGCGATAGGTAGATTTTTTGCAACTTGTCGACGGACAAATTCACTTGCCGGCGGCACGTAGGCAGGCGTTATTTCGACCGCTGCCTTGTTCTGCAGGTTTTTTTTTTTTGCAGCAAAAAATGCCAAATAATTAAAACAATGCGTAATTATGGTTACGACAAAAAACATGCGGGCGGGTCATGAGAAGCTAAAGATTAATTAACAGAGGCCTAAATTGAGATCGAGGTCATGGGTCACTGTGGCCTAAAAGTCAGGAATTCATTGATCATTGACAGTTTTCTATCCACAGTTGCAATTTTTAGTGAGTGGATACACGGGTGGGGAGGGGGGGGGGGGGTGGAGGGGTGATGTGTCACATACTAAATGTAGGTCGGGTCAGCAGTCAAAGGTGAGTGTGGCCCAAAAATCAGGAAATTATTGAAAATTGCCAAGTTTTTGTGAGTGGTTACCGTGACCCCAAAATCAAGAAATCATTCAAATATATTTGTTTTGGTGCATGTAGATATACATTAGGGAGACATGTGTCACAGTCAAAGGTCAAGGTCACTGTGACCCGAAATCCTGGAATTCTTAAAAATCGTGATTTTGTGTGTCTGTATACATTAAGGGGAGATAATGGGTCATGTACCAAAATTTAGGTGAAGGTCAAAGGTCAAGGTCACTGACCCCAAAATCAATTTTATTTGCCCATCGAAGACAATGTTGTATAATCCGGTGGTGAGTTCTGTCCTTCAATCCGTCTATCCGCTATATCACACCCTGCATACCAAACGGCTGCTCCAACTTCCGCCGGAGGGTCAACTTCCGCCGGAGGGAAATTTCAAATTTGAGAAGCTAAGTAAGTTCAGATTTTTCATTTTTTGGTAGTTTTCACGTATTTAGTACTCGAAAATGTAATGAGAAAATGTTCTCAAGGGGACGTGTTAGCAATTCGTGTGAAATTTTCAACTCGTCCTTGTATTATTTTTTAATTACAATTCATTTTATCTGACATTAAGAGCTATATTGCAACATAACAGTGATTAGATGCTTAAAAAATCATCTATTTGTGTATCATCCGCCAAATAAGTTATAGATATATGAAGAGTAGTTCCTTAACAGCAGGCTGACCGCTTGTAATTTCAAATAGTTCAATCTACTTCGGTCACTGTTAGTTTTTCTAGCTCATGCATGTTCGTATATGATACAAATACCGCCGGAGGAGCATGTCTCGAAGATCTGATTACCGCCGGAGGATCTAATCTCTATGCGTTTGTGTATGTACACGATCAGGCCACTTTATTATATGTTAACCATGCAGAAATAGCCATGATCATCACTAATTTTATCCTCGACATTTACGCTCCATCGTGCCAACTCGTGTATTGGCCTAGGTGTTCTCATCAGCAGTTTGTCACCCCCTAAACTGTCGATGAAACAGCGATATTTCTGACAGTATGAGGTATACAATCTGACGGCGTGAGAATGTTGCGATTGTGTATCCGTCAGATACAGTCTAGGTATCGGATAACCCTCAAACACTTTTGAGAGCATTTATTTAAGGATAGCTATCCCCTTAGAGGGTCAAAATTTGTCACTTTTTTATTACTTCATTCAAATATTCACTACTTCCTCTAACATTTGGTGAAAAAATGAGATTAAAATTATAAATAGAAGTGCTTTAATATTAGGATTGAAAATTTAGTTTCCGAGGCCCTGGAACAATTAAACAGATTGCCTTAGCTTGGGCTTGGCTACTATTTTTTTTGTCTGTTAAATTTCCCTTTCCAAGACTCATTTCCGCAGTATTATGGTAAGCTAATTATCTATTAGTCCTACTTATTTACATTAATGTACCCCCTTCTGATCAAAACCATGCAAACATCCTTATTATTGTTTCTAGTTATGACAGTGACACTTCACTCAGACACCCGCCGTGAAGTAATCCACACAGGTGTGAACAAGTTTTATAGCAGATTAAAAATGTATTTGACAATAGAATTCAAGCAAAAAAAAGGGTTTAATGCGGGAGTTGCACAATACAGGGTTCCGGCCTTGGCCGCTAGGATCGCCTTTGTCTTTATTTCCGTTTCATACCACTTCTATCGTCTGCTAGGCACAGCTGAGTGGGCTGGCTGATCGTTTCGCTTGGACGCGTAGCGGGCGATAACTCTCCGTAATAACCATCGCCCAGCCGCCAGGATCGCTATTATCTGAGAATGGCTCTTAAGCCCTTTTGTTTTTCACTTCAGACTTAGCGTGATAACGACATCGACAAAGAATGATTAAGATCAGGGAATGGCTCTTAAGCCCTTTTGTTTTTCACTTTAGACTTGGCGAGATAACGACACCCACAAAGAATGATTATGACAATAGTATATGACTGCTGTGAACATAACTCATTTATTTTGTATCCACGTAAACGTCCGTATAGAAATAAAGACGTCTTTTAGTTTTCATACTATTTCAGTCATCCCGCGGGCCTGTTTTATATTCGGTATATTTGTCTTTCACCATTGCTAACGTATATGGCGGCACAATCGAATAAACTACGACAGGTTTCTATCGATTATATCAAGTATTGAACTTAAAATCATATAAATCAACCACATACCTTAAAGCAAACACGCAGTCGCTGCTATTTTCATATCAATTTCTATGTCGGCTGCTTTTTCGCGATAAACCGTAAATGTCGTTCGCCGCGATCCTGGCGGCTGGGCGGTGGTTATTACGGAGAGTTATCGCCCGCTACGCGTCCAAGCGAAACGATCAGCCAGCCCATTCAGCTGTGCCTAGCAGACGATAGAAGTGGTATGAAACGGAAATAAAGACAAAGGCGATCCTAGCGGCCAAGGCCGGAACCCTGTATTGTGCAACTCCCGCATTCATCAGTTGTATAGCTGGACACATTTTGCCCGATATCTAGCCTTTCATTTTTGTACAAAATCCGAAATTCAAACGTTTATTTCTCGAAAAGTATCCATGCTACGTTTTTGAAATTTGGCATGCTTGTTACTTATAAGGTGATCTAGAAAATCTTATCTCACTTTTGTAAGGTCGGCTTCGTTTTATAATTATCCAACTTTTAAGACAAACGACCGTAAAAAGTACATTTTTTATCTCGCCTTACGAAGTAAAGGGGAGATATTGTGAGAGGGGAAAAGAGGATGTCGGTGTCGGTGTCGGCAGGGGTTTTTCTAGCCGTTTTTTCATCGTGGTTACCACGATGAAAAACAATATATATTGAGTTTTGCAGAAAAATTTCAAATTGAGTTTTGATTAAAAAAATTGAGTTTTGCAATTTTTGCCGTTTGTGCGCGAAGCGCACGAAAAAAAATTTGAGTTTTCCCACAACATATCAGTTGTCAGTTGATAGGTTGTTTCGCATGACCCGCCCGCATCAATATTTTGGAAATAAATAATGCCGCATGTATTAATTATCAGTAGTTATTGTTCGTAAAAGAAATAAGTAAGCAAATCTAAGTAAAACGAATGAACCTTCACAGCGCGAGTCAGCGCGAAGGCGACTGAAGAGCCGCCATCTTGGTTCACATTCTTGGGGAAAGCCGTAGTTCAAAACGAGGCACAGTCCTTTTCTAGCGAGGATTCCCTCGTGTCAAGCACGTGGCAGTAAATTTTTAACTCCGGCACTTTTGACGGTCGCGTACCAAAGCCATCGTGGTTTCAGTTTATGGATCAGTTGTTTACTCATCAACCAATTCATTTAACCATCCATTTATCTGATGAAACGCTTTTGAGCGAAGTGGTCGAGCGCTTCACGTCTTCACTCCCGACAACAACAACAACACAGACTGTCGACCAATATTATACTCGTAGCTTGAGGACGACAGACATACAAAATTCGTCGCCGTGGACAGAGAATCCATATCTTCAATCAGTGTAAAAGAAATAAAGAAGATTTCAATAAGAGGGGACTCCTGATGTTGAAAATTCGGGTAATAAATTCTGCAGTTATCTTTAATATTGATCACAAGTAAGAGTTTTTTCCCTTGATTTCTGTTTACACAATGTGTGTGCATTTGAGTTTTACTGTCTACCATAATTATTTACATAATGTTTCAATTAAAATAAAGCAAACTTAAAATGTCTCTTTAAACAATAATTATTTCATAAATATTTTTTTCTGGCGATATTTATGAGAGATTTCAGAGTGTATAAATCTGTACAATAGGAATGTTGCCAGGTTGTATATTCGATCACAGTCTTCTCTGTTAATGGTAAAAAATTTAGCTTCAATAATTAATAATTATGGCATCTAGCATGTATGTTTTAATTAGCATGAGGTCATGCTAAACAACCTATGGTTTCTGAAGAAGTTTCGTAAACATACATGTATGATCAAACATATGACCAACCTCAGTTCTGTAATTGGTGCGATGAAAAAGTTGGAAAAATTGAGTTTCATCATTTTTTTGATGAAAAAGGCAAAAATATTGAGTATTGTAAATTTTGAAATTGAGTTTATGAACAATTTTGAGCTAGAATAACCCCTGGTCGGTGTCGGTGTCCCCTGCCTGGAAATGAATGGGTTTTTGGTTTAGCAAGTTAAAAAAAAATCTAGAAAAAATATTTAAAAAATATGAAAAATATGGGGGGTGGGTATGCCACCTGGGGGTACTACTCCTGGGGTACTCTAATGTTAAAATCCCTATGAATGAGTTTTGCGTTTAGCTGAAGTGCACATGTACATCTGTACTTGGAAAGTTTCTTGCAGTTGTCAGCTGTCATTGGATGATTATGAAACTTGGTATACATGTTTCTTATGATAAGAGGATGTACCTGTGCTATTTTTGAGAAGAAATATGAATTTTTCTCAAAATTATGGCAAATGAAGAGTTTTCTGTTTAGGTAAATTGTACATGTAGGCCTCTACATGTATACATATACATCTACATGGTAACTTTGCTCCAGTTGTCAGCTGTCATTGGATGATTATGAAACTTGGTACACATGTTTCTTATGATTAGAGGATGTACCTGTGCTATTTTTGACAAGAAATATTAATTTTTCTCCAAATTATGGCAAATGAAGAGTTTTCTGTTCAGCTAAATTGTACATATACATGTCCATGGTAAGTTTGCTCCAGTTGTCAGCTGTCATTGGATGATTATGAAACTTGGTACACATGTTTCTTATGATAAGAGGATGTATCTGTGCTATTTTTGAGAAGAAATATTAATTTTTCTCAAAATTATGGCAAATGAAGAGTTTTCTGTTTAGGTAAATTGTACATGTAGGCCT